>CM029598.1:5394404-5557652 GCA_017311375.1 Mytilus coruscus | reverse complement strand
GATGTAGTTTGTAAATAAAAGTGTCAATCCAACTGTTGAGAATGTTGATGTCTATCGATGTCTAAGTCTATCTATGTCTATTTCTAAATCTCTATATTCAACTAACTTTTGGGTCTGCATTTAAATACTCAAACGGAAATTTCTAGACAACGCTAGAAATATAAATTACGCATCTTTTGTTATGATCATTCTGGAAACGTTATGTAAGTGAAATAGAAAGTTCTAATCATTCCATGAGTATCAATGAATGTTCCAGTGATTTCTAAACTGCATAGTTGTAACACAATGTGTATAATTTGTACACAATATATAATGTAAACATTCTTAGGCCACACAAAACAAATTAGGCCAACTAAATAGATATGATAGTTACAATATCATAACACCTCCCCTTAAAAAAGTTTGAGTGTAACAAAACTTTTCATGAATAATATGTACAAAATGCATAGTATATACAAAGTGTTTCAATAAGTTCTAGATAAAGCATCTGCTATTACATTATCTTTACCTTTAATATGTTTTACAATAACATCATATTCCTGTAACAATAAACTCCACCTAGTCAATCTCTGGTTCTTGTTTCTCATTTTATGTATGAAGGTGAGAGGATTATGATCAGTATAAACAAGAATAGGATGGACAGTGGGATTTAAATGTACATCAAAATGTTGAAGTGCAGACAACAGTGCAAAACACTCTTTTCAATAGTTGAATAATTTTTCTGATGTTTATCTAATTTCTTAGAAAAATATGATATAGGTTTTCAACATTATCATCTGTTTCCTGATATAAAACAGCTCCAACTCCTACATCGCTTGCATCAACGGCAAGTTTAAATTGTTTTCAAAGTCTGGAGTGATAAGAACTGGATTATTAATTAAAAGTGTTTTGCTATTTTCAAAAGCATTTTGACAGTTTTCACTCCAGATGAATTTAGAATCTTTCCGTAAAAGATGAGTTAATGGTTGAACAACAGTAGCAAAATTTGAACAAAATTTTCTGTAAAATCCAATCATGCCTAAATATCTCATAAGTTGTTTTTTATTTGTAGGAGGAGGAAATTTAGTAATTGCGTCCACTTTAGCCATAATAGGTTTCACTTGACCTTGGCCAACTGTATGCCCTAAATAATCAACAGTGGCCTGGCAAAATTCACTTTTACCAAGATTTACAGTCAAATTTGATTGTGACAATCTATCAAAAGTATCATATAAATGTGTTAAATGCTCTTCCCAGCTATCACTACATACAATAAGATCATCAATATAAGCATAACAACAGTCTAAATCTTTTATAACATTATTGATCATTCTTTGAAATGTAGTTGAGCACTTTTCATGCCAAACGGCATTACAGTATATTGAAATAAGCCATCTGGTGTGACAAAAGCTGATATTTCTCGAGCTCTCCGTGTCAATGGGACTGCCAGTAACCTTTCAATAAATCAAATTTGCTCACAAATTTTGCTTGCCCAATATTATCAATGCAATCGTCTATCCTGGGAATCGGATAGGAATCAGATTTTGAAACAGAATTCACTTTTCTGAAATCAGTTACGAAACGAAAGGTTTTATCTGGTTTGGGCACAAGCAGACAAGGAGAGCTCCATTCGCTGTTACTCGGTTCAATAATATCATTGTCAAGCATATATTTAATTTCTTTTCTCATAAATTCAAGTTTGAGTGGATTGAGCCGGTAAGGATGTTGCTTAATTGGAGAAGCATCACCAACATCGACATCATGACAAACAGCAGTGGTTTTGTTTGGCACATCTGGAAAAAGATTTTAAAAGAAAATACCAAGGCTTTTAATTTTCTCTACGATCAAAAGACAGATGTGCAAGTTTTGAATCTAAATTTGACAAAATTTCTGAATTTTTCAATCTAACTGTCTCTTCCATAGTTTTAGAACTAAAAGGAGGTTCAATTATATCTGGTTTGTCATGATTGTTCTCCAATTTAACCATGGCTAAAGTGGAAACTGGTTTACTCTCACCTTCATTAGTACGCTCAAAATATGGTTTTAACATATTAATGTGACATACTCTATTTTGTTTACGCCGACCTGGTGTTTTTACAATATAATTCAAATCATTGATTTTACTCTCAATGGTATAAGGACCACAATATTTAGCTTGTAATGGATGTCCAGGGACTGGCAAAATACAAGTACCTTATCACCTGGCTCAAAACTCTGTCCCTGGCATCTTTATCATACCATATTTTCATCTTATTCTGAACAGTTTTAAATTGTTCTGAGCAATTTGACAAGCAGTATACAATTTTTCTTTAAATCTAGATACATATTCTAGAAGATTCAAGTCAGTGTGTTCAGTAAGCCACTTTTCCTTTATCAATTTTAAAGGTCCCTTACAGTATGACCAAATACCAACTCAAAGGGACTAAAACCAAGGATTCTTGAACAGCCTCTCGGACCGCAAAAAGTAAAAAGTGAACACCATCATCCCAATCCCTGTCAAATTGAAGACAAAAAGTTCTAATCATGTTCTTCAATGTTTGATGAAAACGTTCTAAGGCACCTTGTGATTCGGGATGATAAGCACTTGACCTATACTGAGCAATCCCTAACTGGTACACGACTTGCTGAAATAAACCTGACATGAAATTTGAACCCTGGTCGGACTGTATAGACTTTGGAAGTCCTACTAGCGTGAAAAATTTGATCAGAGCTTTGACAATAGTAGGTGTCTTGATATTCCTTAACGGAATAGCCTCAGGAAAGCGAGTGGAGGTACACATGATTGTCAATAAATACGCATTTCCGGTCTTCGTCTTCGGTAAAGGTCCAACGCAATCAATGAGTACTCGGCTGAAAGGTTCTTCAAAGGCTGGAATAGGCAGAAGTGGTGCTGGTGGTATTTTCTGGTTAGGCTTACCAACAACCTGGCATATATGGCATGATTTACAGTATTCTGCGACATCACTTCTTAGTCTTGGCCAGTAGAAATGCTGCAAGATCTTAAGGCAAGTCTTCCTTATGCCTAAGTGTCCAGCCAAGGGGTGTCATGGGCAAGACCAAAAATATCTTGCCTATAGACTTTAGGCACCACCACTTGGTATACCACTCTCCATTCCTCCTCTGGAGTAGCATCAGGGGGCCTCCACTTTCTCATTAAAATACCGTCTTGATGGTAATAGCATTCGGCCACTTTGTCTGCTTCCTCCTGTGGTTGAGCCCTCTTGCAGAGCTGAAGAACCTCAGGGTCTTTACTTTGTTCTTCAACAAATTTCCTTCGGTCTAATGAATGGCTGTTTACGTCTGGCCATGGCATAATTACATTCTTGCTAATGCTAGGTGGTCTTATTATGGCCTTCTCTGAGCTACCGGGACCTTCAATGTTGGCTAGAAAGGTGTCAGAAAGGTCCATGTAATCAAACTGGTCTTCTTGCAAATCCTCATTTTGTTGTTTTCTAGCCTTCGCCCTAGTAACGACACAAGCTGGATACAGTTCAGCATCATCTTCAGGTGATTTAACATCCACCACTGGTTCACTGGTAACAATTGGTTCAGCAACCACTTTGTTCCTAGCTAGATCATTTCCTAGCAATAATGAAACACCCTCAACAGGGAGATTAGGACGAACACCCACAACAACTGGTCCAGTTATCAAATCTGAATTCAGATAAATACGATGGAGGGGAACATCTATACAACCTAACTCCACACCTTGTAACAAAACGGAGGCACCAACAGAAGTCTCCTCGGACAAAGGCAACACACCTTCTAACAATAAAGACTGAGAAGCTCCAGTGTCCCGTAAAATCTTAATAGGCTGAGGAGTAGTATTATCAACAATAGAAACAAACCCATCAGACATAAAAGGTTTATAATCCTCCATGTAATCACAAAAACTGGACTTAAAAGCCTGACTCGCAGGACATTCCAAGATATTGGCAACACGGGGTGTCGTACAAGCACTGGTCTTGGGCTTATTATCTCTTTCATTCTTCTTCTGGAGTCTAAAACAATCAGCCATCAGGTGACCATTCTTCTTACAATAAGCACAAGTCAGTGACTTCTTCTCAAAAGTATCAAATTTTGGACTAGACATATTATAACTAGACTGGCTCTTATTCTGTGCAACAGGCTTACTATCAATACGCTCAGTGCTTTGATTCTTGTAATTTCCACTGAAGTATTAAAATTTTGACCTTTGAAACTTCTTTTATGTGAAAGGGTATAATTATCGGAAATAACAGGTGCATCTTGCAATGTCTCAACAGTTTTGTCATCTAAATGTGTTTTAAGTCTAAATGAACACACTGCTTGAACTCTTCTAATAACATCAATTGTCTTAAATTATCAAAATTTTATCTATTTTCTTTGACGTAAGCCATTTATCAAATAGATCTTCTTTTCCCTAGCAAATTCAACATAGGTTTGTGAATCAAACTTTTATAAGACCTAAATTTCTGTCTATATGCTTCTGGCACTAGCTCATAGGCTTTCAAAACTTCCTTTTAACCTTGTCATAATCAGAACTATTTTCTGATGAAAGTGCTGAGTAAATTTCAGCGGCCTTGCACTCAAAAACACTTTGCAGCATTGTAGTCCAAAAGGCTTCGGCCATTTCAAATTTTGAGCAATTTTCTCAAACTGTGGAAAAATTTGTCAACTGTTTTTCACAAAATTTGGGAACCAAACGTATGTTTTTGCTGCATCAAAATTAAGATGTTCTGATTTTGACTGGAATTTAGTGTTGCTTTCTTCTTTTGCCATTTCAATTTTCATTTTTCAATCTCTAACCTTTCTCTCATTTCAAGTTCTGCCTGTTTTAATTTAAAGTCATCTTCTTTTTCTTTTTCTTTCATCTTCTCCATCTCTAACCGTTCCTTCATTTGAAGTTCTGCTTGTCTTTCTTCTTTTTCCAATTGTTTTATTTTGAGTTCATGTTCTAATTCAAGCTGTTTTAATTTGATAGCGTCAACATTTTCGACCTTAAGATCAAGAGCCTCTTCACCTAAAATTTCTGCGTCAACTAATTTGTCTATTACCAAATTTTTTATAATTTGTTTTCTCATAGATACTCTAAAGTCTAATTTCAGATGTTTAGCAAGCAACACTAATTCCTCTTTCTTTAAATTATCAAACCCTCCAGGTCTGGCGTTTTCAAAAATTTACCGGCATCAAATGCCATTTTGTAGAATTTTGTTGGCTAGCTTAAATAAAAATACTGAAACAATTTTTTTTTAAATAAGATATTAACGTTATCCCGGACTTGAGCCCCCAATTTCTGTTATGCCAGAAAATCGCCTTTTAATTGTAGCCAACAAAAGACACAAATCAATAATAAAATTTAACAAGATTTATTATACCCTAGTTTACAAAAGTATTACACAAAAGAAATGTCAACTTAACTGTCAAAATATGAGTCCAATCTTTTATCTTTTCTTTATCCGAAATCTTCACGGGAATCCACAGAATATTATATCCAATTGGTCACAATCTAGTATGATGTAGTTTGTAAATAAAAGTGTCAATCCAACTGTTGTGAATGTTGATGTCTATCGATGTCTAAGTCTATCTATGTCTATTTCTAAATCTCTATATTCAACTAACTTTTGGGTCTGCATTTAAATACTCAAACGGAAATTTCTAGACAACGCTAGAAATATAAATTACGCATCTTTTGTTATGATCATTCTGGAAACGTTATGTAAGTGAAATAGAAAGTTCTAATCATTCCATGAGTATCAATGAATGTTCCAGTGATTTCTAAACTGCATAGTTGTAACACAATGTGTATAATTTGTACACAATATATAATGTAAACATTCTTAGGCCACACAAAACAAATTAGGCCAACTAAATAGATATGATAGTTACAATATCATAACAATATTTATTTACAATCATGGGTCATTCTGTTGTTAAAAGATGTAAACAATAAAAGAAAATACACAAACTTGATATGTTACCCATGAAAAGTTTTTCATATTGAGTAAATTATAAACATAAGATCAAGGTAGTGTCCGTAACTCAAATAACTTACTGAGTTTATTTTAGATACCATTTCTGTAAGGAAAACATTTTCTGCTATAATTTATATTCCCATGAATAGAAGGTTAACTCGTTATGATTTTGTTGGGCTACATGTATATATTCTTTCATTTTAAGAGAGGTGTTGTTCTTACAGTAATCCTTTTTTACTAATTAAGAAAGGGGGTATAATTTTGCAGAATGCTAAAGTTAATCTTTATTCCTGTGATTTCTTTTGGTTGGTAATTTGTTAATAAATTGCATTGGAATTATAATTATGCAAAAAGACTTGGGATAGTTCATTAAAGACATAAATTTTTAGAGGTTAATTTTATAAGTAGTGTCCGTGACTAGCATTTACCTTACCCCATACAAAGTAGAAAATAAAACACTTCTCATGGTTTTTTCCACTAACCAAATGAGTTTTACAACTTTCAAGCATTATTTATTCAAGATCACAAATTTTTCCATTGTGTTGACCTTTATTTTTGGCCTCAAGTGCAACCTTACTGTTCCCTTTATGCAAACATATGTTCTCCTTCAATAAACAAGTACAAATACGTAAAAGCAAACTGCAGTCCCATGCTGTTGTGGTTAAATTAAACTGAAATATCAATTATTTGTTACCAACACGAAATTTCATAAAGAACGCATATCCATTAAAACGTATCCCCCTTCTTATCATTGTTACTCGATTTCACTCTTTTCTTTCAAGGTTAAAGTTGAACTCTACCAAAAGAGTGAATCGGTAGTTTGGATGACATTTAATGCAAAAAATTCAAATAACCTGAACTGGTTTTCCAAGAAAAACTTGTATCAAAGCAGTTTCGTGGATCTAACACCTTGTAGTACCACGAACTATTTCTCTGCCGAAGGGTAAGTTTTAAAACATCCGAAAAAATAGTGGCAGGCAAAAAAGCAAGCGGTTATCAATACTCTTTTGTTTTATAATTGTTGTGTGTGTGTGTGTGTGTGTGTGTGTGTGTGTGTGTGTGTGTGTGTGTGTGTGTGTGTGTGTGTGTGTGTGTGTGTGTGTGTGTGTGTGTGTGTGTGTGTGTGTGTGAGAGAGAAAAGTTAGTTCTATCATACCTTAAAGCTGTAAAAATCTGTGAACAATTATTGATAAATTATCAAAGAGTAATGTCCATTTAAAGAGATACCATAATTTTGATCATTGACAAAAAAATGTACTACTAATATAACATAATCAACTTTGCTTTGATATTTTAAGTAAAGTCTAAATTACTGCTTGAACTAAACTTGTCATCAAATTACATTAAAGTTTATACATTACTCTATCTTGGGTGATGAAATCAGATTTTTATGATTTTATACAAGGACCATGTTTAAGATAGACCGCAATCTACAAACCTCACATAGGATTTATTCAAAACAATAAACAGGAATATTCCCATGCACAATAATGCAAGAAAAAAAAACGAAATTTTGATTACATCCGACAAGGAGGTACTTTATTAATGAAAAATATGGAGGATCTTCAGACGATTATAATTCAAGTTTTTTTTTTTTATATTGCAGGCATTTCGTTAATAATGTTCATTCAAGGAGGTTTTATATCAATGAAAAATATAATGGATGTCCTAATGATTATGGTTGGTTCTGTGTAGAGGACAAACATGATGTATGTAAATGGGGTCAGTTCAGCAAATATCCAGTATTCATGTTCACCAAAAATGGACGCAATTGGACAAAAGGTATTACAACAATGCATAGCTTTATCATTCTTTTTACAAAAAATTTGTATTAATTGTGATTCAAATTATCAAAGATTTACCAGCAAATCCAAATCCCCTTATAAAAAAAATTAAAGCAAAATTATAGTATATCTCTCATTTATCAATCTACAAGTACGCATGTAACGCGGCAATTTACAGTATACCACATCAACTTACCGCGCTGTCAACTGAGTTTCCAAGCTCTTTTAAGTTCTGACTCTAAATAACCTGTTGGTATGATGGTAACACAGATTATCAAAATTGGCCATTAAACTCGAAGTTCCCAGGCCTAGTGACAAAAAAAAAAAGAATACGTATGAAAACTTTTAAATTTGCAGTAATAGTTGGGCCAAATAAGGGCCTTATTGCCCCTTCTCCTTTAGAAAATGTTAGTATTGCCACCTTTCTTTATAGATTTGACACTTAACACTAACATACTAACAAAATTTAGCACCTTCTTATTAGAATTTAGATGGAATAAATGAAAATATGGTTACGGACACTAAAAAATGATGTAGTGTCCGTAACCATGATAAATATAAATATTTTTATTTCATCAAAATAGGCTTAATTTCTAGGTTCTATGATGTGTACTTTGCTGCATCATCATTGTCTTTTGATTAACTGTTAAAATATTTGAGCTGATAGAAATCCTTGACGTACTAATTTGAACCAGAAAATCTTATTATGGTATCAGTCTGCCATACACTCAAAAGATGAGTTCTTTTGTATGTTAAGTTAATATAATTCATCGTCATGAATATTTTTTATGTTTTGTATTTCTTCAGATTATTTTTGTAGTGTTCGTAACCCAAGAATTTTTTTTATTTTTAATTCTGGGTAGAAAAAATAAACATGTTAAATATCTTTTCATTTTGCAACATCTCATGTTTTTCTTCCGCCAATTGATGTATACCATGTATACTAGCCGTATATAGATTTGTTAAGGATCTGTACTTGACATTAGTATATGACATTTTATAAATTACACTAAAAATTAATTTAATTGAACTCAAGTATATTTGAAGGTTAAGTATGCTTTATTTTTGTTTTATTTACAATTAGTGGTTAATTTCACAAAACATCGTAAGTGTAAAATTAATCTTACGATAAAAATATTTAGTTGAATTGTTAAGGAATATTTTAGACTTACGATAAATTTTACACTTAAGATTTTTGTGAAAAGGGCTACTGGTCTTATGATAGAAAACATTTATTTCATGAAGTTCTGTAGAAATGACCTTTAATCCACAAAACTATGTTATTTTGAGAAAATTGTTGGAAAAAGTAGCAAGTGTGTAGTGTCCGTAACCGTCATCATTCCTTTTTTTCTTCTGATTAACCAATCTAAAGCTAAGGATTTTCTTTTCAGAATTATGTTTTTATCATTCCTTCAAGTGCATAGCACCTACTTTGTTTAGATATGTTTAAGGTTTTACTTCAGGTTTGAAATGATAAACTTGGTAATGGTATAAGGACCACAATATTTAGCTTGTAATGGATGTCCAGGGACTGGCAAAATACAAGTACCTTATCACCTGGCTCAAAAACTCTGTCCCTGGCATCTTTATCATACCATATTTTCATCTTATTCTGAACAGTTTTTAAATTGTTCTGAGCAATTTGACAAGCAGTATACAATTTTTCTTTAAATCTAGATACATATTCTAGAAGATTCAAGTCAGTGTGTTCAGTAAGCCACTTTTCCTTTATCAATTTTAAAGGTCCCCTTACAGTATGACCAAATACCAACTCAAAGGGACTAAAACCAAGGGATTCTTGAACAGCCTCTCGGACCGCAAAAGTAAAAGTGAACACCATCATCCCAATCCCTGTCAAATTGAAGACAAAAGTTCTAATCATGTTCTTCAATGTTTGATGAAAACGTTCTAAGGCACCTTGTGATTCGGGATGATAAGCACTTGACCTATACTGAGCAATCCCTAACTGGTACACGACTTGCTGAAATAAACCTGACATGAAATTTGAACCCTGGTCGGACTGTATAGACTTTGGAAGTCCTACTAGCGTGAAAAATTTGATCAGAGCTTTGACAATAGTAGGTGTCTTGATATTCCTTAACGGAATAGCCTCAGGAAAGCGAGTGGAGGTACACATGATTGTCAATAAATACGCATTTCCGGTCTTCGTCTTCGGTAAAGGTCCAACGCAATCAATGAGTACTCGGCTGAAAGGTTCTTCAAAGGCTGGAATAGGCAGAAGTGGTGCTGGTGGTATTTTCTGGTTAGGCTTACCAACAACCTGGCATATATGGCATGATTTACAGTATTCTGCGACATCACTTCTTAGTCTTGGCCAGTAGAAATGCTGCAAGATCTTAAGGCAAGTCTTCCTTATGCCTAAGTGTCCAGCCAAGGGGTGTCATGGGCAAGACCAAAATATCTTGCCTATAGACTTTAGGCACCACCACTTGGTATACCACTCTCCATTCCTCCTCTGGAGTAGCATCAGGGGGCCTCCACTTTCTCATTAAAATACCGTCTTGATGGTAATAGCATTCGGCCACTTTGTCTGCTTCCTCCTGTGGTTGAGCCCTCTTGCAGAGCTGAAGAACCTCAGGGTCTTTACTTTGTTCTTCAACAAATTTCCTTCGGTCTAATGAATGGCTGTTTACGTCTGGCCATGGCATAATTACATTCTTGCTAATGCTAGGTGGTCTTATTATGGCCTTCTCTGAGCTACCGGGACCTTCAATGTTGGCTAGAAAGGTGTCAGAAAGGTCCATGTAATCAAACTGGTCTTCTTGCAAATCCTCATTTTGTTGTTTTCTAGCCTTCGCCCTAGTAACGACACAAGCTGGATACAGTTCAGCATCATCTTCAGGTGATTTAACATCCACCACTGGTTCACTGGTAACAATTGGTTCAGCAACCACTTTGTTCCTAGCTAGATCATTTCCTAGCAATAATGAAACACCCTCAACAGGGAGATTAGGACGAACACCCACAACAACTGGTCCAGTTATCAAATCTGACTTCAGATAAATACGATGGAGGGGAACATCTATACAACCTAACTCCACACCTTATAACAAAACGGAGGCACCAACAGAAGTCTCCTCGGACAAAGGCAACACACCTTCTAACAATAAAGACTGAGAAGCTCCAGTGTCCCGTAAAATCTTAATAGGCTGAGGAGTAGTATTATCAACAATAGAAACAAACCCATCAGACATAAAAGGTTTATAATCCTCCATGTAATCACAAAACTGGACTTAAAAGCCTGACTCGCAGGACATTCCAAGATATTGGCAACACGGGTGTCGTACAAGCACTGGTCTTGGGCTTATTATCTCTTTCATTCTTCTTCTGAGTCTAAAACAATCAGCCATCAGGTGACCATTCTTCTTACAATAAGCACAAGTCAGTGACTTCTTCTCAAAAGTATCAAATTTTGGACTAGACATATTATAACTAGACTGGCTCTTATTCTGTGCAACAGGCTTACTATCAATACGCTCAGTGCTTTGATTCTTGTAATTTCCACTGAAGTATTAAAATTTTGACCTTTGAAACTTCTTTTATGTGAAAGGGTATAATTATCGGAAATAACAGGTGCATCTTGCAATGTCTCAACAGTTTTGTCATCTAAATGTGTTTTAAGTCTAAATGAACACACTGCTTGAACTCTTCTAATAACATCAATTGTCTTAAATTATCAAAATTTTTATCTATTTTCTTTGACGTAAGCCATTTATCAAATAGATCTTCTTTTCCCTAGCAAATTCAACATAGGTTTGTGAATCAAACTTTTATAAGACCTAAATTTCTGTCTATATGCTTCTGGCACTAGCTCATAGGCTTTCAAAACTTCCTTTTAACCTTGTCATAATCAGAACTATTTTCTGATGAAAGTGCTGAGTAAATTTCAGCGGCCTTGCACTCAAAAACACTTTGCAGCATTGTAGTCCAAAAGGCTTCGGCCATTTCAAATTTTGAGCAATTTTCTCAAACTGTGGAAAAATTTGTCAACTGTTTTTCACAAAATTTGGGAACCAAACGTATGTTTTTGCTGCATCAAAATTAAGATGTTCTGATTTTGACTGGAATTTAGTGTTGCTTTCTTCTTTTGCCATTTCAATTTTCATTTTTCAATCTCTAACCTTTCTCTCATTTCAAGTTCTGGCTGTTTTAATTTAAAGTCATCTTCTTGTTCTTTTCTTTCATCTTCTCCATCTCTAACCGTTCCTTCATTTGAAGTTCTGCTTGTCTTTCTTCTTTTCCAATTGTTTTATTTTGAGTTCATGTTCTAATTCAAGCTGTTTTAATTTGATAGCGTCAACATTTTCGACCTTAAGATCAAGAGCCTCTTCACCTAAAATTTCTGCGTCAACTAATTTGTCTATTACCAAATTTTTATAATTTGTTTTCTCATAGATACTCTAAAGTCTAATTTCAGATGTTTAGCAAGCAACACTAATTCCTCTTTCTTTAAATTATCAAACCCTCCAGGTCTGGCGTTTTCAAAATTTACCGGCATCAAATGCCATTTTGTAGAATTTTGTTGGCTAGCTTAAATAAAAATACTGAAACAATTTTTTTTTAAATAAGATATTAACGTTATCCCGGACTTGAGCCCCCAATTTCTGTTATGCCAGAAAATCGCCTTTTAATTGTAGCCAACAAAAGACACAAATCAATAATAAAATTTAACAAGATTTATTATACCCTAGTTTACAAAAAGTATTACACAAAAGAAATGTCAACTTAACTGTCAAAATATGAGTCCAATCTTTTATCTTTTCTTTATCCGGAAATCTTCACGGAATCCACAGAATATTATATCCAATTGGTCACAATCTAGTATGATGTAGTTTGTAAATAAAAGTGTCAATCCAACTGTTGAGAATGTTGATGTCTATCGATGTCTAAGTCTATCTATGTCTATTTCTAAATCTCTATATTCAACTAACTTTTGGGTCTGCATTTAAATACTCAAACGGAAATTTCTAGACAACGCTAGAAATATAAATTACGCATCTTTTGTTATGATCATTCTGGAAACGTTATGTAAGTGAAATAGAAAGTTCTAATCATTCCATGAGTATCAATGAATGTTCCAGTGATTTCTAAACTGCATAGTTGTAACACAATGTGTATAATTTGTACACAATATATAATGTAAACATTCTTAGGCCACACAAAACAAATTAGGCCAACTAAATAGATATGATAGTTACAATATCATAACAATATTTATTTACAATCATGGGTCATTCTGTTGTTAAAAGATGTAAACAATAAAAGAAAATACACAAACTTGATATGTTACCCATGAAAAGTTTTTCATATTGAGTAAATTATTAACATAAGATCAAGGTAGTGTCCGAAACTCATATAACTTACTGAGTTTATTTTAGGTACCATTTCTGTAAGGAATACATTTTCTGCTCTAATTTATATTCCCATGAAAAGAAGGTTAACTCTCAATGATTTTGATGGGCTACATGTATATAGTCTTTCATTTTAAGAGAGGTGTTGTTCTTACAATAATCCTTTTTACTAATGAAGAAAGGGGTATAATTTTGCAGAATGCTAAAGTTAATCTTTATTCCTGTGATTTCTTTTGGTTGGTAATTTGTTAATAAATTGCATTGGAATTATAATTATGCAAAAGACTTGGAATAGTTCATTAAAGACATAAATTTTAGAGGTTAATTTTATAAGTAGTGTCCGTGACTAGCATTTACCTTACCCCATACAAAGTAGAAAATAAAACACTTCTCATAGTTTTTCCACTAACCAAATGAGTTTTACAACTTTCAAGCATTCAAGATCACATTTTTCCATTGTGTTGACCTTTATTTTGGTCCCAAGTGCAACCTTACTGTTCCCTTTATGCAAACATATGTTCTCCTTCAATAAACAAGTACAAATACGTAAAAGCAAACTGCAGTCCCATGCTGTTCTGGTTAAATTAAACTGAAATATCAATTATTTGTTACCAACACGAAATTTCATAAAGAACGCATATCCATTAAAACGTATCCCCTTCTTATCATTGTTACTCGATTTCACTCTTTTCTTTCAAGGTTAAAGTTGAACTCTACCAAAAGAGTGAATCGGTAGTTTGGATGACATTTAATGCAAAAAATTCAAATAACCTGAACTGGTTTTCCAAGAAAACTTGTATCAAAGCAGTTTCGTGGATCTAACACCTTGTAGTACCACGAACTATTTCTCTGCCGAAGGGTAAGTTTTAAAACATCCGAAAAATAGTGGCAGGCAAAAAGCAAGCGGTTATCAATACTTTTTGTTTTATAATTTTGTGTGTGTGTGTGTGTGTGTGTGTGTGTGTGTGTGTGTGTGAGAGAGAGAGAAAGTTAGTTCTATCATACCTTAAAGCTGTAAAAATCTGAACAATTATTGATAAATTATCAAAGAGTAATGTCCATTTAAAGAGATACCATAATTTTGATCATTGACAAAAAAATGTACTATAATATAATATAATATAACATAATCAACTTTGCTTTGATATTTTAAGTAAAGTCTAAATTACTGCTTGAACTAAACTTGTCATCAAATTACATTAAAGTTTATACATTACTCTATCTTGGGTGATGAAATCAGATTTTATGATTTTATACAAGGACCATGTTTAAGATAGACCGCAATCTACAAACCTCATATAGGATTTATTCAAAACAATAAACAGGAATATTCCCATGCACAATAATGCAAGAAAAAAAAAACCGAAATTTTGATTACATCCGACAAGGAGGTACTTTATTAATAAAAAATATGGAGGATCTTCAGACGATTATAATTCAAGTTTGTTTTTTTTAATATTGCAGGCATTTCGAGGAGGTTTTATATCAATGAAAAATATAATGGATGTCCTAATGATTATGGTTGGTTCTGTGTAGAGGACAAACATGATGTATGTAAATGGGGTCAGTTCAGCAAATATCCAGTATTCATGTACACCAAAAATGGACGCAATTGGACAAAAGGTATTACAACAATGCATAGCTTTATCATTCTTTTACAAAATTTTGTATTAATTGTGATTCAAATTATCAAAGATTTACCAGCAAATCCAAATCCCCTTATAAAATAAATTAAAGCATAATTATAGTATATCTCTCATTTATCAATTTACAAGTACGCATGTAACGCAGCAATTTACAGTATACCACATCAACTTACCGCGCTGTCAACTGAGTTTCCAAGCTCTTTTAAGTTCTGACTCTAAATAACCTGTTGGTATGATGGTAACACAGATTATCAAAAATTGGCCATTAAACTCGAAGTTCCCCAGGCCTAGTGACAAAAAAAAAAAACAAAATAAAACAAAACAAAAAGTAAGTCTTTAGCAAAAGTTTAGTCTTTAGCAAGACTAAGTATGGGAGTTTTTGAAAACTTTGTCACAAATTGTCGGAAATTCATACAATTGTTTTCTATTGTTCAAATATTTTATTACAAATGCATTATTTTTATTGATTGAATATGTAAACACGTTGGTATACAAGGAGTTGTTATGCATGTACCTGAAGAATGTACTGTAAGTTTATTAAAATTTTGTTTTGTAAAACCAAAACGAGAACGGTGACAACATTTTCTCTTTATATATCCTGTAAGCATTATTAAAAATATTTAATTCAGCTCACTTTTGTATCTAAAATTTCTATCATGTAATTTTTCTTTACTATGAGAATAGTTTTCCTTTAATCTTCATAATTTTAACAGAAGCGTAATTGGACACACGAACGATAACCTAATGCCTGTACCCTTCAATAAAATACCTTGAAAATACCTTCAAGTTGATAAAAACTACATTTCGGCAATTTTAATCCATTCCATCTTTGATACTCTAATACTACCATACAAAACAACGAATGACGAGGTTTTAAACTTTGAACAGGTACATGAATATTATAGGGTAAAATAGTTTTCTTTATTCTTTTTTTTTTTTATTTTCTTCTTCTTTTTGTTGTTGTTGTAAATCCCGTTTTTAAGATCGATTAGTCAAATTAAAAAAAATTACACCGAAAAAACTTACAATAGTTCATTTATATTTTACAGATGCTGCTACTGCCGATACTTTAGTCATTTCTGTTTCTATGGACTTATAATAGAAAAACGGAATATCATAAATAAAATTGTATTTCGCTGAAAGACTTATTTCTTGTCAACCTTGAGATAAGAAGTCCTTTTATTTGGACTTCATTTTATCACTATTCAGGTTCTCACTTGAATATAACGAACACGCACAAATTGTACTTAATATACAAAAGAGAAGTGGAAATTAACATCATTTTGTTTATTTTGAGAATAAGATCTTTGAAATTTCTGTTTAATTTATCACAACTTTAATAGTCTCGGGGCGATAAAGAGTTTTTCACATTGTATAAACGGACACCTGTCGTTTGCTGAAGACTGTCTTACATTGTAAAGACGGACACCTGCATCTTGTTGAAGACTGTATGTAGCCCTCAAGATGTCCCTTGGTTATTATTCATTTGTATAGGCGTGAACCTGTTTCTCGTATAGATGGAAACCTGTATCTTATTGAAGACTGTATGCTGCCACCCAGATGTCTCTTGGTTATTATTGTATAAATATACGCCTGTCATTTATATGTACGGACACGTGTCTCTTGTGTAAAAGAGAGGCGAAAGATACCAAAGGGATATTCAAACTCATTTTAAATATTAACTATGTATTTACTTTCAGGTATCACAGATCGAATGTATTCGTTCATAGTGTGTTAATTTACGTTTTGATTGAGTTAAGCCTTCCAATTGATGTTTTACCGTGTGTTTTTCTATTTTGTGATGTTATACTATTGTTTCAGAAAAAGGGAGAAGGTTTGGTACCATTAATACGTTTAATCCCGCTGCAAATGTTTGCACCTGTCCTAAGTCAGGAATCTGATGTACAGTAGTTGTCGTTTGTTTATGTAATTTATACGTGTTTCTCGTTTCTCGTTTTTATATAGACTAGACCGTTGGTTTTACCGTTTTAATGGTTTTACACTAGTACTTTTGGGGCCCTTTATAGCTTGTTGTTCGGTGTGAGCCAAGGCTCCGTGTTGAAGGCCGTACATTGACCTATAATGGTTTACTTTTATAAATTGCTATTTGGATGGAGAGTTGTCTCATTGGCACTCACACCACATCTTCCTATATCTATCATAAGTCGAAAATAAACAGCATCGACTCTGCTAAAAAGAAAAGACCAACAGACAAACAGACAAACAACAGTACACAAAACACAACATAGAAAACTAAAGACTGATCAACACGAACCCCAACCAAAACCGGGGTAATTTCAGGTGTTCCGAAAGGGTAAGTGGATTCTGCTCCACTTGTGGCACCCGTCGTATTAATTGACACCTGTCTTTTGTTTAGAACTGTATGTTTCCTCCTCCCCTTTTCGATGTCTGTTGGTTATTTGTATAGACGGATACCGGTATCTTGTAGAAGATACCCTCCTCACCCGGTATCTATTGGTTATAATTCTATAGACGCGCACCTGTCATTATGTATGTTGGTTATTTGTATCGTTGGGTTACTGTCTCATTTCTGAATCTCCTTTTATTTAAACGTATACCTGGTCAAACAAATTATCTCTATATTAATCCAAAAACCCATTTTTATTTATATATTATTTCAGAATCCATTAACGGTTATGGTTGTGATTAGTATCGCTTCGTTTCTAGAAACAGAAACTGGGCCCTTTTAATATTCCAAGCGTACCTTCATCTATATTGTTCAACCAAAGTATGGTTGAAAGCAGAGATGGTATCAGTACATTTTTATATTGACAGTTTAGTATGAATATTTTACAATCAAGAACCTTCAGAAACAAGTGCATACAAAGTCGAATGATGGTATTATACTGAGTGGTTGTCAAATTGTCCGTTTGCTGTATGAACTCTTCACCAGAGACTGAATGATATAGAAGTTTACAACTATAGGTCATCGTACATCCTTCAACAATGAGCAAACCCATACCACATAGTCAGCTATAAAAGGCCCCAAATGACAAATGTAAAACAATTCAAACGAGAAAACTAACGGCCTGACTTGTGTACAAAACAATGAAAGAAAAACAAATATAATGACAACCACCGAATTACAAGCTCCAGACTCGGGACAAACACAAACAGAATGTGGCTGTGTTAAACTAGTCTGTTGGCGCTAAACCCTCCCCTAACCTGGACAGCGGTGTAACAGAACAACATAAGAACAAACTATAAAAATCAGTTGAATACATGTTTGATGGTTGTACAAGCGGCAATAGTATTTCAAAGATATTAATTCAATTAAGTTCCTGGACCTGAGCAGACATGATTTATGCCTTGGCAAGAATTCATATCGTCAAATTATTGGAATACATATGGTTTCAAACTGAACACCTCTGATTGCCTTTTTTTTTTTTTTTTCTTTATTTATGTAAATCTTCTTTCATGAAAAACTTCAGAAAGGGAATGATTCAAATATCTTGCAAACTAATTTAAAATTTTGAATTAAAGCAGATACCTTGAAGATGTACGTACTTACTGTTGATAATCCCACGTTTATATAAAATGCTGAATACATCTATCAAAAGAAATTCCGATTGATAGAGCTAATTATAGCAGTCAATAGTGTCCGTTTAAAATTTGAATTCAAATTATATTTCATGATGAGACCTTATGAAACTTGTTAGAAGTGTAGTATCTTTTTTTCTTGAACGACAATATTCAACAAACAACTATGGCTACCAAAGCTAGCTTCCTGTAGTAGCGAGTACATTTTGTGCGCTGGTAAAACTGGTTTACCCTTTTAATTTCATGCCTATACCAAGTCAGGCTATCTAAACCATGTATTTTTCGTTGTTGTTTGTCTTTGGTTGAACGTCTATTTATTTTAGAGTAGTTGGTGGTGGGTTTGGTTTGTTATACGTCTATATATTTCAGAGTAGTTGGTAGTGGGTTTGGTTTGTTGTGATGTCTATTTATTTCAGAGTAGTTGGTGGTAGGTTTGGTTTGTTGTGATGTCTATTTATTTCAGAGTAGTTGGTGGTGGGTTTGGTTTGTTATACGTCTATTTATTTCAAAGTAGCTGGTGGTGGGTTTGGTTTGTTGTGATGTCTATTTATTTCAGAGTAGTTGGTGGTGGGTTTGGTTTGTTATACGTCTATTTATTTCAGAGTAGTTGGTGGTGGGTTTGGTTTGTTGTGATGTCTATTTATTTCAGAGTAGTTGGTGGTGGGTTTGGTTTGTTATACGTCTATTTATTTCAGAGTAGTTGGTGGTGGGTTTGGTTTGTTATACGTCTATTTATTTCAGAGTAGTTGGTGGTGGGTTTGGTTTGTTGTAATGTCTATTTATTTCAGAGTAGTTGGTGGTGGGTTTGGTTTGTTATACGTCTATATATTTCAGAGTAGTTGGTGGTGGGTTTGGTTTGTTGTGATGTCTATTTATTTCAGAGTACTCTCAGATCTGTTCTTATTGTCTTTTCGTTGTGGTGATGTATAAGTACCCCTCCACGTCTATTCTGTGTTTCTGTTAGATGTATTTCTATTTGTATGCATCTGATGAGTTAATAGATATAAGAAGATATGGTATGAGTGCCAATGAGACAACTCTCCATCCAAGTCAAAATTTATAATGTAAACCACTATAGGTCAAAGTACGGTCTTCAACACGGAGCCTAGGCTCACACCGAACAGTAATTTATAAAGGGCCCAAAATTACTAGTGTAAAACCATTCAAACGGGAAAACCAACGGTCTAATCTATATGAAAACGAGTAAGCCTTTTTCAACTGATTTTTATAGTTTGTTCTTATGTTGTACTGTTACACCACTGTCCCAGGTTAGGGGAGGGTTGGTGCCTTCCAACTAGTTTAACCCCGCCACATTATGTATGTGCCTGTTCCAAGTCAGGAGCATGTGATTCAGTGGTTGTCATTTGTTGCTGTGTAACATTATTTTGTACATAAATTTGGCCGTTAGTTTTCTCGTTTGAACTGTTTTACATTTGTCATTTCGGGGCCTTTTATAGCTGGCTATGTGGTATGGGCTTTGCTCATTGTTGAAGGCCGTACAGTGACCTATAGTTGTTAACTTATGTTTCATTTGGTTTGTTGTAATGTCTTTGGTTGTACGTCTATTTATTTTTAGAGTAGTTGGTGGTGGGTTTGGTTTGTTGTAATGTCTATTTATTTCAGAGTATATGGTGGTGGGTTTGGTTGGTTGTACGTCTATTTATGTCGGTGTATTTGGTGGTGGGTTTGGTTTGTTGTGCGTCTATTTATTTCAGAGTAGTAGGTGGTGGGTTTGGTTTGATGTAATGTCTATTTATTTCAGAGTAGATGGTGGTGGGTTTTGTTTGTTGTAATGTCTATTTATTTCAGAGTATATGGTGGTGGGTTTTGTTTGTTGTAATGTCTATTTACATTTAGAGATTCCAGTTATTTTGTATATTCATCTCGAAGATATATGTGGGATCATTGGAATACTCTGATCCTCTAATTTCTAACATTTGCTTAGAGTCCAGATGTTTTAGCCAGGCGTTAAACACACTCTATCTCTAGATAATGATAAAGATGTTTATGTATGATGATAATGAAAATAATAAAAAGAAAGGATATGGGATATCCATCCATGATACAAAATCAATATATCTACAGCAAAAAAAAAAAAAAAAAAACACTAAAAGCTTCGAGACTTGTCGATGTACTGGGTCCAGTCCCAGTTTTAAAGTGTTTTATTCTTTCATTTTTTTTTTAATGTTTTGTCTGCTGGTCAAATTTCTTTTAGTTTTGTTGTCTGTCTTTCTTCGATTTGTGGTTTTTCTTCATAAAGCTCGAGAATTGCAGTAAACGTTCTTAACATTAAAAGGATATGTGGGGTTTACATGAATTAAACAACACCAATGGCAAACGATTCAAAAATACACACAGAGGTCAAAATGCAGTCTTCAACACTAGATAGATTGATTGTTAATTGCTGCTCATCGTCCAGTGACACATATTTCAATCATATTCAGGACGAAAGACTATAGACGAGTGTCTAATCCATATGTCAAGTTATTGAATATCTCACATCGATAAACATTCTTAAAGGACAAATGATAAAAATATGGATAAATAATGACATTTAGTGATCAGTGACTAAGTGGCTTTGGACAGGCTCAACCATATTTTATTTGCCTAAACTAGTGAATTGAGTTCCAAACCTTACGCTATTTATTTCGATCAGTGAAATGAAAAAAATGGTGAACAAGTAAACAATAATTTATCAAACAAACTAACAACGATAAATAAACATGAAAATATAAAATCATAATAATGAATAAAATAAACAACGACCCAAACAAAGACACATCCTTAATTAAGTTTAAGTTCAAGTAATTGATAGATGAAATGGAGATAGTAATAAACTAGGCAAAAATTGGGAAAAATCGTCATTAACGGAATACATTCAACAAGGAATCAACCAACAACTTTAATTATACTAATTTATATAAAGATCTTGTTTTGCTGATTTTTTTGCTATTTGAAATTTATTTATCTACTATAGTTTTCAAGATAATAAGCAAAACGCAAAAACGCAAAAAAAAAAAAAAATGGGAAAAATCCTCTTTAGAATGTAATGACTTCAAAGTGTCGACAAACAATTCGATTATTTTGCCTTATTCGTAGATTTTGTCTTGCTTATCATTTTTGTTATATCAAGTTTCATTCTACCTATTATAATTTTCAAGAAAATGGGCAAAAATGAAAAACAATGGAAATAATTCGTCATTTTAGGGCAATAACTCCTATAAGAAGTCACCTGACAGTATTGCTGTCAATACACATTAGGTTGATCTCTTCATTCTCAACAATTTTGCTCTTGTCTGATTTTTTCTATCTTTAACACTTTTCAAGATAATAGCCAAACATTGCATTTTACCCCTATGTTCTATTTTTAGCCATGTCGGCCATGTTGGTCAGGAGGCGGGGGTCGTCGGATGCATTTTTTTAAACTAGATACCTATTAATTATTGTGGCCAAGTTTGGTTCCAATATGCCCAGTAGTTTCAGGGGAGATTTTTTAAAGTTAACAGACGCCGACTGACGATCGACGACGGACGACGGATGCCAAGTGATGAGAAAAGCTCACTTGGCCCTTTGGGCCAGGTGAGCTGAAAATACAATTAATGATTCCCTGAGACACAGATGTGTAACCTTTTACCTCAGTAAAACTGCTTCGCTCTATCCTAATCTAATGCATGTGGTTGTTGATTTAGTATTGAAAATGTGGTATTTTTAAACATTTACAAATAGACACGACTCTGGAGGTGTGCCCTAGACTGGCAGAAGTTATAAAATACTGATATTTTTGTTCGAGCATATTGTTTTTCTTAAATTGTTTAACATTTCATACCGATATAATATGTCACTTTTATTATTCTTCCCTTAGTTTATTTATTTTGAATTTGCATTGTATCATAGGTCAAATTTATTTGTTCAGTGTATGTTCAATGGTGTTACTATGTCCTTTGATTGAGTTAAGCTATTTCAGTTGATATTTTATAGTGTGTCTTTCTATGTTGTGATGTTACACTATTGTTTCAGAAAAAGGGTGAAGGTTTGGTACCATTCAAACGTTTAAACCCGCTGCATTTGTTTGCACCTGTCCTAATTCAGGAATCTGATGTTCAGTAGTTGTCGTTTGTTGATGTGGTTCATAAGTGTTTCTCGTTTCTCGTTTTATATAGATTAGACCGTTGGTTTTCCCGTTTGAATGGTTTTACACTAGTAATTTTGGGGCCCTTTATAGCTTACTGTTCGGTGTGAGCCTAGGCTCCGTGTTGAAGACCGTACTTTGACCTATAATGGTTTACATTTATAAATTTTGACTTGGATGGAGAGTTGTCTCATTGGCACTCATACCACATCTTCTTATATCTAGATAATGCATTTTTGTAAACATTGTAAAGAAACATTTTTTAGCAAAACAAATCGCGCATATTGCAGATTATCAAAGCAAATGAACACGTATTAATTATAGATTATCGTTGATCATCTCAACGAGATTGATTTTCTCGCTTGAGCCGGAACGGCGAAAGTGAGAAAAGCAATCGAGTTGAGATGACCAATGATAATCTGTTTATCGCAATTTTACCTATGACGACGTTGTTAATTTCATTGACAACGGGCACGTGCTACCTTAGTTTCTAGCGATAATTTTTCATATCACTATTCATATCATATTTGCTGAGAAAGGAAATTATCAGTCAGTAAGATCAAAGGAAAATTTCCTAAAATAGCGATAATAATTAATATTTCAATATTGAATTTCAGTGTGCAATATATGCATAATAAAACGAACATGAATTAATGACAGTTGATCGGAACTGAAATACACATAGTTAATTTTCCGCCATTTGATGTCTTATCCTAAGACGAGAAAAGTCTGTAATTCTTTATCTCATTTAAGCCAACAGCTGTTGCTGTATCTGAGCCACATCATAAAGCAACCAATCAGAATCTATATGTGATAAGTAATTATTTCAAGATAGCGTGTATATCCACTGAAACTAATAGCTCCGCACCGTGATGCGAAGCAAAAGGAACAGACTATAAACCAGAAGAAAAACGGTCATGATACATGAGGGTCTAGATGGGGTCCCTTCAAATCTGTATTCTTAAATTTTTCAGTCATTTTTGTCTATTTTAATAAATTTTGCCCATTATTCTCTTTTCTTTACATCTTAGCACCCTTTTTTCTCTATTCCATATTTTTAGAATGTATTTTTTGTATTCTTTATATTTTGTGCCCTTTTTTATTCTGCACTTTTATGCTGTTATTCTCTATTCTGTAAACCCCATCTAGACCCTCATACATGATTTCCATTCTGTATGTAAATGATAGAAAATAATACGTAATGCTTACATAATAGTTGACATGTAAATCCACAACAGGATTCAAATGATAGATTTCTCGGAAATATTATTCATTAAAAATATGTTTTGAACAATACTCTGAAGTGTGGTACTATGACGTTATAACATAGTATGAAATACCGTACCAACACTGCGCACAACTATGTCCATAGGTTGATGTCAACAACTGAAGACAGAAAGATAGGATTGAACATTCAAGTATCCTTGTTTCTGTCAGCGCTGCAGATAGTTCTTGTAAGTTTTAATAATAATGGCAGGAGCTGAAGTCATTAAAATTGATTGTTGAGCTTAATTATAAAACAGCGCTTGTCACTACGAATATAACTAGTCTATGAAATAAGTTGTGCTGTTCTAATAATTTGTCTTAGGCATATTATGTACATGTGTGTACTTGTAAACATTCATACATATGTACAATACAGGTTGGTATTAAAGTTGAAGCACTAAGTATTTTGAATTTTGAAAACATTGCATTAGGAATATCGTATTTTGCATTTATGTTAGTTTAATAGAAAATACATGTAGCTTATTAAAAAAAAATAATTTGAAACTTACGAGGGAGCTAAAACAAGAGATGAACGTTGGACCTTACCGGTTATTGATGTTATTCGTAATGCTAACTTTAATTTTCGTTTGTCGTTACGTCCTCTTCATTTCATCACTATGTTATAGTGTAATATCATCTGTAGCATATTCTTATTTTTGAAACACTGATTGACGTGAAAATTAATTACATTTGTAGTATGTATTCCCGTTTTGTTGCTTATGAAAAGAATGGACAGCCAGTCTACGGTTCTTGGAAATCACAATCATTGTGTGATGATTTACCTAGCTACCAGAATGTTGGGAAAGCGAAATATCGACGTAATCCAATAATTGACTACTGGGCAGACACAAATATCAAAATGGTAACGGATAACTTTTATTGAATTATTTTGCATGCTTTTAGTTCTAACTTTTAATATACGGTACGATTTATCATTGTATTAAGGAGAAATGGAATACACGTTAATGAGACGGTAACCCATCAACAATAATAAAACAAATAAATGGTTGAAATATATCGAACTTTTGAAACAGTGATTATAGATGAAAGATGAATTACTGGCATGATTTGTCCCTTTTATTAATAACAACCGGTCAATTCGTCATAGAAAATTTATTGGAAATAATTATTTGTGTTCGTATTGTAGTACCTCTGGGTCAGGTCGGTGGTGCTCCACTGGCGGAGGAGCGAGACTACGATGAAGGCGAGCCTCGTACCCGAAGACGGAGAGAGATTTCCAGAAACCAAACCAATAGCTTGTCGACTGCACAGAGCGTGTATCTGATATCGACTGTAGAGTAATTTAACTGCCAAGGAAAGTTAGAAAGCTTACATTGGCGCTGCGAGCAGTTGTTTTCGTTCCGATTCACTCGGGAGTTGAATTTTCTAAGCAAAACATAAATAAAAGGGCCCAAACAGCATCCTCCATTTTTTCATTAGGGATCCCTAACAGGTCACCTAATTTATAGCTTTGGCTGCCTACGGCTTTGCTAGGGTATTCAATTTGGGAGGAAAGTAAAAGCAACGGGTAGGGAAAACTTTCGTGGCTGTGTTTCAGTCACGAATTTTTGTTTTTAGGATTTTCACACTTTGCCGTCCGTGGAGCCCTTGGAGGAATTGTAAGAACCCCATATATATATATATATGGTGAAAACCCCAAATCCCTTGTAAGGAATTGTGTAAACCCAAAATCCAGATTCGCAAAGCACATTGCTTTTCGCTATCACCAGGAAAACATCACTACAAAGAAGAATAAGTGTAAGTGTCAAATATTTGTACAATTTGCACACATACAAATATCATTCCTCAATACATACCTCTGGGGTCAACTTAAAAGCTTGATCCACAGTTATAAAAAGTGTTTTAAATAAATACCACAAAAACAAACAAATAATAACGTCACCCTATAAATTTGTACTCCTGTGTCAGCCCAAAATAAATTTAAATTGTTTATTCAATAGTTGTCTCCCAAATTGTCACCATGGCTAGAGTACATATAAACTCAGCTACCTTTCAGGAATTGCGATCCATCCCGCGGGTTGGGGCAAAAATTGCTGCAAAATTTGGAAATTAAGGGAGGATAAAGGTATCCTGGAGTTAGAGGATCTCAGGAAGTCCCATACATGAGAATAACTGGGACAGCCCTGGATGTTATGGATTTTAGTACCTCCTTGCCAGCCAACAGGGGGAGTTAGTAAAATTTGCAAGGAGGAGATTGGGCACAGAGAAAGGTTCAACGCATCGACAGTTTAATCCAGGCACGTGGTAGGAGCCACACCACACGCGAATATCCCACGCACGGGGAGAAACATCAAGGGCAATGGCGGCTAGGTCACCTTCTCCACACCAGCCACACAACCTTAACTTTCAAGATTGTGGGGAACTTAACCGTGGGTTCAGGGAAGAAAGTGGAGTCTACCAGGACAAATGGGATAGACACATGCTTCAGTATGGTAATTCAAGAGACTACAGGTATGAGGGGAAACACCTCGATCCTGGTACAGCAATGCAGGGATACAGGCAGGAAATGGGGGCTTAGCTAACCGAAGGTATACCGAAGGAGAGGGCCCAAGGTTCGATACTCCCATGTGGAAAGTGAGACCCCTGCGTCGAGACATATCAGTAGCATGGGATACAAGGGGCAGCAAGACGGGGACTAGTGAACAAATAGCTCACGACGAGATACATATGAACAACAGGAGGCCATAGGGGACCGGATACCCAAATATTTCAAGATCGACCAAGGGGACTAACTGGGGTAGACCATCAATCCTGCAAAAGAGTCTCAGGTATGATGGAAAAACAAATTGGCAGGCTTTTACGCCAAATTCTCCTGATTGGCCCAGGTAAGTGGGTGGTCACAAGGGAGTGCAAAGATCAATTGTGCTGGTCCTTAGATGGAAATCCCAACGAGTTTTATGCCTTGCTGGTGGAAAGGAGGCATTATTTGTCCTATGAAGACCTAGTGAATAAATTGGCCAAACGGTTTGGGTTGAATGAGTTCCCAGAAATAGCTCAGGTTCAATTTAGCATTACAGAGTTTCGTCCCCTTGCCTTGCAATTTAGCATTGCAAGGCAAGGGGGACGAAACCCTGAAGACTGGGCCGACATAGTTTTGTCCTCGCCACAAAATCCTTTCGCCACTTGCCCGAGGATCACATGTACCAACAGGCAGTCATGAGGTTGTGCCAGGGACTGTAGACAAGGAGGGTGGAATGTTGGTCTCAAATGCTAAGCCCAAAAGTATTGAGGAAGCAGTTGATAAAATAAGGTGGCACCAGCATAACCACCAAGCGATATATGGCCGCTCCACAAGAAAGGAGGTAAAAGTGTGAGCCCTGATACCAGAGGCATGGGTGTTGAAAATTATACGGTATGTTCCACCACCAAGTCAGAAGCCACTGGGTCTCCTTCCCCAAGGACGTCCGGGAGTTGCAATATCAGTTTAGCGCTTTCAAAGGGAGGAACAGTCGGAGATCCAAAAGTTGTCCTTTGCAGTCAGGAACAATACCCGCTCCGCATCTCGGAGTCCCTCCAATGGTGGCTGTTTCCACTGTGGGAGGTAGGCCATTTTAAAAGGGAGTGCTCTAAAATCATGAGGTCTAGTTCTCCTAAACCAGGGGCAAGAAAGTTACTGTCGAGGACACCATGGGTCCGTTAAACTCAACGGGTCGACTCAAGAGGTCTGAGTCTGGCCCTTTACCAAGAAGTATTAATTATCTCAAAATAAGCCAGAAACCCTCATACGTAAAGAGGGAAGGTACAATAAGTCAAATAGGGATGGCCCAGGGGACCCATTAGTCCTCCCAGAGGGTTTTCATTCAAACAGACCACCATTTGTAGCAACTGCCGATCCAGGGCATCCTGGTTGAAAGACCCTCCACAAGGACAAGGGATCGAGAGATCCCCTGCTTCTAGCGCCGATGAAGTACAAGGCCCAAACTCTCAAATCAACTTGGATCCTGCACAAACAGCATTGCCAGGGGGTACCTGGAAGTGAGGCCATCAGGTCCAGTCCACCTGAAACGCCTGAATTTGAGTCACATGAATAAGGGTCAGGGAGGAAGGGGAACGAATACTGTGCGAGGATAGTCCAAACAGTGACCTTGAAGGAACCTAATAGAGGAGGGGAGAAAGAAATGGTAACCATAAGCCAGCTAACCAGTGGGACCATGTATCAGGTGCCCGTTGTCGTCCAGGGTCAAAATGTAAATGCTGTTGTGGACACAGCAGCTCAGGTTACCTTAATATCTGAGGAGCTGTATAAGAGTTTGAAAGAGCTACCCCGATCCTAAAAGAGGTGGTCATGAACACGGCAGGAAGAGGCCAGCAAATAAATGGTTTAGTCTCCGGCCTTTTCGGATTGGGTTGGGCACACACGGATTCACCTGGGACATATATGTGGCACCAATAGGGATGAGATGCTACTGGGAATAGACTTCCTAAGGAAACAGAGCATTTCACTTGACCTGATTAAAATCAATAGACCAAAACTTACCTGTATTACTGATCTATTTTAACCTACAATCAGTATTGTTAAAATTATTGACACCGACGAAGGCTATCTGTTAAGCCGAAATATTTGTCAACACGATTTAATAACAACATCTTCGATATATATATATATATATATATATATATATATATATATCTAATTCTTAGGCAATTTAACCCTTTCCGGACCCATTGTATAAAAAGTTAATGAACGTGTGGTAGCCGATGATCTTAGAAAATTAATGAAAACTATGACGGATAATGACTGGTTTTGTATGACGGATGTCCAAATGATAATGCATGGTTTGTATAAGAGAAAGACAGGATAAATTTAATTGAGTCAGTTCAGCAAGTATCAAGTGTTTATGTACACCGAAAATGAACGAAACTGGGCAAAAGTTATTTATTACTTTTACCATTTAATTCAGCCACATCCATTAATGCATTCGTATGCATTTTAAGGATTTATTCTCCAGTTTAAGCCTCTTTCATTTCTTATATGAATTTGCGTTAAAGTTGAATTAAAGAAATTCCAGCAATCCTATGTAAGATAACCTTTATGTGTATAATATATATTTGTCATCATTTTGTCGGAAACTGTCGATATTATAAGTCGACCAAGATACAGACGTTCTGACTGTTTATATAGTCCATTAGTGATTGCTTATTCTATTTCATTGAAAACAGATATGGCGTATTAATTCATGCTACAAATTCCTACCAATTCACTACACGCTTTAAACAAAACAACCCATAATTTCCCAGTGACCGTCAAAATTTTCTGAATCTTCCTACTGCTTGAGTTGTGTACAAAACTCATAAGTCGAAAAAACAACGACAACGCCATGGCTAAAAAGAAAAAGACCAACAGACAAACAATAGTACACAAAACACAACATAGAAAACTAAACACTGAGCAACGCGAACCCACCAAAACTTGGGGTGATCTCAGGTGCTCCGGAAGGGTAAGCAGATCCTGCTCCACATGTGACACCGTCGCAAAGAAAGGCCGATATATCCGAGAGGACAAAGAAATCAACATTTTAGCTTATTTCATACATTCATTGAAGACATAAACAGATGAACATAAAATAGAGAATGGAAACGGGGAATGTGTCAAAGAGACAACAACTTTTCCTTTTATTTATATTTATATTAAAGTATTTTTAGTAAAACGTGATTGCATATGTTGTTGTTGCCAAGGCTAGCATTCGTAACAATGCGACGGTATTGCAATTAAGTAATTACTGTCATGTTGGGGCCGTTCATAGCTGACTATATGACGCATTAAGGAGTAAGAGTAAAGACTGATCGGCCCAGAGTCAGAATAATGTTTATTTTACCTCCTATACATTTCTAGGAATATGATTGGTTAAAAGCAACCGAGTGGAGACCGTGTATATTTCATATTAAGATAGTAGGCGTTGTTTATTTCAATACAAGGTAAGTAGTGGTGTTACGTCCCTTTGTAAAAACAACACGGTGTTGAGGAAAAATCTGAAAGATTTCAACAGACGAAGGAATTGATGAACGATTGAAATAAATGCAGAAAACACATTAAAAGCTAACAAGTTGTTATTGTTGGCATTTGTTTTTGTATAGACCAATGGAAGTAGGTTCTTAATAATGAAGACTTGATCACTTTGATAGGCCACTAGTCTAAATGCCACATGTTAAGATAGTCGGTAAAATAAATTCGTTACACAGTGTGCTAGTGACCTAATACAATATATATGGAGTCAACTAATAGTATAGATAGGGTAACATATCTTCCTGCAGGATGTTACCTTGTGAACTAGCATGTTAAAAATCCGGCTCAGCGTGTCGGTCTTGTCAAAGCAAGGTTAGTGTTCATGCTGCATTAACATGTTCTCGTCATGAATATGCCGCTGTATTTTAAACAGTCAGCCATTATCATTATCATGTTCTGTTGCTGGGCTTTTTCCACTTTTGGTTTTTTATTTATTAGCCCTTAGTATCATCCTACTTTTATCATATATAAAGACAGACACTTTGACCACTAGATCACTTTGCTTATTGCACAATATCGTATTAAACCGGGAGATTTATACCGATTGAATACGAGAATAATACATATTCAAAATTGTAAAAATAACTAAATAAAAAATCTATTTACGATTTCATAACAAAATCATTTTGAAATATACTGTCAAATTTTAGATAGATCAGCATTAAAAAATTGAATATATTCAACTATATCATACACTGTTAGCCTTAAATGACACAAACAGTAGTAATAAATCAAACAGTTTTAAAATTACATTTGTATAGATATGTATAATATATAAAGATAATATATAAAGATAAAGTATCCACGATAACGGGTCGTCGCAACAAAGTTCAATTTCATATTCAAATCATTAAACAATGGAATCCTACACAGAGGTAGAACAAAAATTCGGAGGGAGATGGAAAATTTACAAAAGTGAAAACTTTGAAGCATTTCTGCAAGAGGTTGGTAGGTACTGGTCTTACGATTTCTACAAGAGGTTAGTAGGTACAGATCCTACGAAGTTGTCATATACTTATATTCAAGCCACTGGTATGTACAAATATGTGTTGTTACAACAATGATGTTGTTATTATATTTGTCATATACTGTAAAATGTAGATGTTAATGTATGCAAAGGATGTGCTTTACGTTGTTATCTTTGGTTTTTTTTTTTTTTTTTTTTTTTTTGGGGGTGTGGAAGGGGCATGCTTTTTAGTAGTATTGTTAATTGTTATGAGTTTTGTTTTGCGTTTTTTTTTGGGAGGGAGAGGAGGGCAGGGGAATATGAGATATGTCAATGAGACACCAACCAAACGACACAAAAAAACTACACAGATATTTGAAGGTCAATATCATTCTTCAACAAAAGACAAGATTAATTCAATATGCCAAACTCCAACTTGTCCCGAATTATGAATAAATTAAAATTAACATATACGTACAGGCAAATCTCTATAATATCTAATAGCATACAACCCGTACAGGCAAATCTCTAAAATATCGCATAACATACAATCCGTACAGGCAAATCTCTATAATATCTAATAGCATACAACCCGTACAGGCAAATCTCTATAATATCTAATAACATACAACCCGTACAGGCAAATCTCTATAATATCTAATAACATACAACCCGTACAGGCAAATCTCTATAATATATAATAACATACAACCCGTACAGGCAAATCTCTATAATATCTAATAACATACAACCCGTACAGGCAAATCTCTGTAATATCTAATAACATACAACCCGTACAGGCAAATCTCTATAATATCTAATAACATACAACCCGTACAGGCAAATCTCTATAATGTCTAATAACATACAATCCGTACAGGCAAATCTCTGTAATATCTAATAACATACAACCCGTACAGGCAAATCTCTATAATATCTAATAACATAAAACCCGTACAGGCAAATCTCTATAATATCAAATAGCATACAACCCGTACAGGCAAATCTCTATAATATCTAATAGCATACAACCCGTACAGGCAAATCTCTATGATATATAATTACATACAACCCGTACAGGCAAATCTCTGTAATATCTAATAACATACAATCCGTACAGGCAAATCTCTATAATATCTAATAACATACAACCCGTACAGGCAAATCTCTGTAATATCTAATAACATACAACCCGTACAGGCAAATCTCTATAATATCTAATAACATACAACCCGTACAGGCAAATCTCTATAATATCTAATAACATACAACCCGTACAGGCAAATCTCTATAATATATAATAACATACAACCCGTACAGGCAAATCTCTGTAATATATAATAACATACAACCTGTACAGGCAAATCTCTATAATATCTAATAGCATACAACCCGTACAGGCAAATCTCTATAATATGTAATAACATACAACCCGTACAGGCAAATCTCTGTAATATCTAATAACATACAATCCGTACAGGCAAATCTCTATAATATCTAATAACATACAACCCGTACAGGCAAATCTCTGTAATATCTAATAACATACAATCCGTACAGGCAAATCTCTATAATATCTAATAACATAAAACCTGTACAGGCAAATCTCTATAATATCTAATAACATACAACCTGTACAGGCAAATCTCTATAATATCTAATAGCATACAACCCGTACAGGCAAATCTCTATAATATATAATTACATACAACCCGTACAGGCAAATCTCTGTAATATCTAATAACATACAACCCGTACAGGCAAATCTCTATAATATCTAATAACATACAACCCGTACAGGCAAATCTCTATAATATCTAATAACATACAACCCGTACAGGCAAATCTCTATAATATCTAATAACATACAACCCGTACAGGCAAATCTCTATAATATATAATTACATACAACCCGTACAGGCAAATCTCTGTAATATCTAATAACATACAATCCGTACAGGCAAATCTCTATAATATCTAATAGCATACAACCCGTACAGGCAAATCTCTGTTATATCTAATAGCATACAACCCGTACAGGCAAATCTCTATAATATCTAATAACATACAACCCGTACAGGCAAATCTCTATAATATCTAATAACATACAACCCGTACAGGCAAATCTCTATAATATATAATAACATACAACCCGTACAGGCAAATCTCTATAATATCTAATAACATACAACCCGTACAGGCAAATATCTATAATATCTAATAGCATACAACCCGTACAGGCAAATCTCTATAATATATAATAACATACAACCCGTACAGGCAAATCTCTGTAATATCTAATAACATATAATCCGTACAGACAAATCTCTAAAATATCGCATAACATACAATCCGTACATGCAAATCACTATAATATCTAATAACATACAACCCGTACAGGCAAATCACTATAATATCTAATAACATACAACCCGTACAGGCAAATCTCTATAATATCTAATAACATACAACCCGTACAGGCAAATCACTATAATATCTAATAACGATATAATAAATATCAAAAGCACATTCAAGTAATAAACAGTTGCACCAAGAGCGCATGATACCACTTTAATGGGCATATTGAAATTGTTGCCAAAATAAAATGTGAAATTTAGAATCCATTTAATCAGAAGCAAATAAAAAGTTCTGCAGAAAAAAACATGCATAAGGATACCCTTAGACGTATAAATATTGTGTCAAGTATAACTGTTAAAAGTCCCATAACTCCGGAATGACAAACTAGAACATTTTCAAATCAAAGATATAAATAAGAAGATGTGGTATGAGTGCCAATGAAACAACTATCCATCCAATTCACAATGTGTAAAAAGTAAGCAATTATAGGTCATAGTACGGCCTTCAACAAGGAGCCTTGGCTCACACCGAACAGCAAGCTATAAAGGGCCCCCAAAAGACTAGCATGTTTACATTCACTAATCTTAACAAAAGTGTTGAGTACAAAATTTGATTCAAGCATACTAGAGTTAGCGCATGACAAAAAGATCTGTTGACAGTCAAAGTCCATAACTCTGGAATGACATATCGGATTTTTTAAGTTGCAACAGTGTGTTATATTCACCAAGTTATGGTACATGTGAACAATTTATTTGAATCTGACAATTAAAAAAAGTAACGTATCTTTGGAAATACAAACCAGAAAATTAAACAAAATTAAAGGTAGCTTTCTTTTATCAAACTAAAATCGCTTTATTCAAATAGGTAAAGTCCCGTAACTCTAGAACGAAATGGCCATTTTTTTCTATCTATCCTAATGTTTTGTTAAAATAAAATCATAATAATTGGTAAGAGCAAATTTGAGTTGTCGTTCGAATTTTAAATGGACGGACGGACATTGCCATAACATAATACGGGCGTATAAAACAAAGTATATAACTTTACTTATTTCAAAACTTTTATTAAAGTAGTTTATTAGCAACCAAAACACAACAAAACGTAACAAAAGAAAACATACAATCAATCAATCGAACAAACAAACAAACAAAGGACAACAACAATAGCAACAAATAATGACAATAACAATACATAATACGAAATAAACATATAGAATGTGCAATTAGTTAAGTTTTGTTTGTATTGGTTTTTTCTCTCAAATTCCGGATTATTACGGTATTTTAACATTTCCTTTCAGGGGTTAATGCATTACTGAGGAAAGTTGCAACAAAAGTTTCACCTGAAACAGAACTCACTGTGTCAGGTGGGAAAATTAAAATTGCAATGAAAACAGGCTTGTTTACTAGTGTAGACGAATTTTCATTGGGCGAAGAATATATGAAGGAAATTCAAGGTACCTGGATGAAGGTAATGTTTGATTAATTATGTTTAGTTAATATGTAAGTTATCTATTACATATGTAATAAATCATATGCAGGTTATATATGTTGACCTCTACAGGATTTTTTTTATTTTGTCGTTTGGTTGTTGTCTTAATAAACTATACCTTCATGTATTCGCATTTGTACCAGTATACGTATAAGTGTGTGTCAAACTTAGAACCGTTAAAATAAGACTGAGAACAAAGATTACCAAACAGATTTGTTTACATACGAGGCCTTTTATAGCTTACCATACGATATGGGTTTTGCTCATTTTTAAGGCCGCACGGTGATCTGTATAATTGTCACATCATTTGCAGATCTGTATGGATAGTAGATTTTATTGACAGTCATACCACCTCTCTTTTTTTTTATATATATTTGAAAGTCAGAAGGAAATGTATACTATATCTTTCTATTCATTATTTAATGTATCTTTCCTATAGAGAAATGGTTTTAAAACCTTTATACAGTATGCAGGTAGCCCATTCGTAGAACTTTATTAATCAATCTGATACTAGTTTCGCTACATTTGATAACTCATTGCTTGGTAACCGGCCAGTAGCTAATACTTCATGCACATTCAGGACGAAAACAAATTAACATTAAATAAGGACATTATGGATATGGCAGAAATTTTGCCTTGCAACAGGTTACGAACTGATTCCTCAAAGAGTTGTTGCAAGGGTTTTCAACGCGTGCAGGAAATTTCTTTTCTACACGAGACATTGGACTTAACGGTTCCATTTCGACAGAATGTGGCTGCGTATTTCCCCATCCCACACAGCCAAACGGACGCCTTTTATCAGCATAGGTTTAACAGCTCTATTGAAGAAGTATACCTAGTTAATCTAGAAGTTGATAATAAAAAGGAGGTTGGACAACAGAAACTAAATAATGTATTTTTGTGTTGTAAAATTTGAATAGAAGAAAATTTATGTATTCCCTTTTAACGTAACCAAGGACCAAACAAAGAGAGGGTATTTTTTTTTTACAGAATCATAGATGAGAAGAATGCAATTAATTTACAAAATAAAGCTTGTTTCATTAACAGGCTACAGGAGACTATGAAGAGGGTAAACTTATTATCGTACAAACTCCAATAGATCCTAAAAATAAGATGAAACCACAAACAGTACACCGTGAAATTGTTGGTGACGAACTAGTAATGGTAAGTATTATTGTTAACTCAAAAATGTCTAAGATAGATTATATCAATTAATTGCTAACAGATAACTGAACAATCGAAAATATTTTTAAATATTCAGGGACACAATATAATAAACAATAAATCAACGGTTTAACAAATCGAATGAATAGACAAAGGGAAGACAATTGGTACTTGTTTATTGCCCAGACTTTAGACCTCGTTTGTTTGTGTCCGTTTTGGTCTTGTCTCATTTGCTTTTACTCCACATCTCCTTTAATTCATACAGAATTGACCGGCACTTGAAGGGTAAGGGGAAGCGGGTTGGGTAAAAAAAAAATCTCTTTTATTAAAATAAGCCGAGATAAGGTTATATATTTGTCTGTGTGTACAAAGGCGGGGTAACGCATGATACATTTTCCCAAAATACTACACGACACCATGGTATTTCATCCGTTAAGTAACTATTTAATTGACCATTTTTTTATATCTATCTTTAATTCTATCTCTTCTCTCCCTACCATGTTTGGGTCTCGGTGGTCTAGTGGTCTAAGTAGTCGAACTACTATATCACTAGCATGTCAACACTGAGGCTGTAAGTTCGAATATCACACGTAGCATGTGTGCTTGACTCCAATCTTAATTGACTAGGATTGTCAGTTTTCCTACCGAAGGTTGGTGGTTCTCTCCAGGCTCCAACAAAAACTAACCGCCACAAAATAGCACTTTAAGAACATAATTTCGATAATATAATATCAACTGTTAACCCTTCGAAAGAGATCTCTATCTATGGTTCTTATACCCACAGAAGAGTAACACCAGTCAGACTTATATATAAATAAATATATACGAAATAGCGCAACCCACAAATGCCCCCTCTTTAAACCCATATCATTCACGTCTCAGTTACAGCTGTACGAACGTGCTAGATCAGTTCTGATTATCCGCATACCACAACATGTTGTATTTTAAAAATATGATATTTTAATAGAGTTTGTGTAAAACGTTTATCTCTTATTGAAAGTTATTAACTTTTTTATTTATTTTCAGACACTGTTTGTTGGTGATGTTGTATGTAAAAGGTACTTTAGGAAGATTACATAAAACTAGTGTCTCTTTGAAAACAATAGCTACATTGTCTCATGTACATATTTTTCGTTTATATATATATTTAAATTGTGTGTTTTTGTTTGTTTTAATCACAAATCATATAAGTTGATTTATACGACAATAAAGTTTGAATTTAATTAAAGAAATATGTCTGTACTCCAAGAAAGGATCTATGACATCAATATAATAAAATTAAGAATGAAAACGGGGAAGGTGTTAAATAGACAACAACACGACCAAAGAGCAGAAAACAGCCCAGGGCCACCAATGGGTCTTCAACACAGAGAGAAAATCTCGCATCCGGAGGCGGGCTTCAGCTGGACCATAAACAATTATGAATACTAGTTCAGCGGAAATGGAGGTCACACTAAACTCCGAAACATATAAATAAACCAAAATTTAAAAAACATACAAGACTAACAAAGGCCAGAGGTTCATGACTTGGGACAGGCCCAAAAGTGAGGCGGGGTTAAACATGTTTTGTGAGATCTCAACCCTCCCCTATACCACTAGCCAATGTGGAATAAACAAACACACACACAGCAATACGCACAGTAAAACTCGGTTTAAAAGAAGTCCGAGTCATATATAGAGAGAGAGAGAGAGAGAGAGAGAGAGAGAGAGAGAGAGAGAGAGAGAGAGATGCAATTTTATATTATAGGGAAAGAAAATAAAACTGCCATGAGCAAATGAGAGATAAATGGATAAATATATTGATAGATAAAAATTATAAAAAGACGCAGAAAGAGAGTGAGTTAGAGAAGTTTCTTGCATTGAATTTGTAAACTCAAAGGTTGTGAATATAAACCGATCATACTCTCACTAGCTCAGTTAAACTCAATGATTTCCACACCTTTCTTGTAAACTATTTGTACATTGTTGAATTTGATTTCACGCTAAAAAAACAATAGTACATGTATACCAGTGCATCATAAGAGGAAACAAACAAACAATTCGTTGCTAAGTTACAAGTAAGAGACGTAGTTTTAATGTTGTTTAATTTGTTAATATTAATACTGTACATGTGATTATTTAATTAATTTTAAGTTGGAAATTGATTATCTAACCTAGAATATCAATAATAAGCACGTACATTACCGTTTGTTTTTTATTTCTTCTTTTCTTCTATTTTATGTTTCCTACTGTTGACAGTCGTATTTAGAGACGGATTTGTTATTTTTGGTGCAACAGTATATATTTGCTATGGAATTTCAATAAAAGAAATGTTAATAAAAATCAACGTTTTAGTGTGGGCTTTTCTATAAGACGTGTGTGTGTGTGTGTTTTATATAATATTCTTACCCATATTACATTTTGTGTTCACGTCTCATATGAACATTCCATGAAGTATGTAGTCTTTGCCGTTTTTCAGTGTGTATAAGGTTACTGTAGGAGCAGTTTGAACAAGGTATATTTGTATACGATAATTTCGAGACCTACAACAAGGTATATGTATAAGTTACATTATAGACTGTTGCTGTTTTCTTTAATGCAGTTGTGCAGAAACAATCATGGTGCATAACACTTTTTACAGGCTTTAGTTGCTTAGCGATTTATATGGTCGATGAATAAGTCGTGGAGTTTTTCCTGGATAAACTAATTAAAAGTTTGAATGAAAAAAAAAAAAAAAGAAAAATAACCTAAATTGCACCGATTACCCAAATTGCATTCATTTTGCAAACAAAGCGGTGGAAAACTTATATGTTTTCTTATAGACTAAAAATTGGTTTTTATTTATTATTTGTCATTATGCACGTCTTTCAACATAGCTTTATAAAGTTAAATATGCACAAAATGGTCACATTATATATCAACATATAAAGTATCCCAAGAAAATAGTTAAATTTAGGGAAACGTCCCATGCGACGTCTACAAAAAGTCAACTTTAAAAAAAAAAAGCAATTCAAACATGTCCGAGGCATCTTTTTCTTACAATGAATAGGAAGTATGGAATGTTGTCAAATTGTTCTTAAAATATGGAGAAATAAAACAAAACATCATTTATTCGATTTTTACGGAATCGATGTGAATTTACGCATGAGTGTAATGTATAAGAACTCTTTATTACAAAATCTTGGATCGTTTGGAGGTCGGTTCAAACACATTATTTTATGATTCAGTATGGATTTAAAATTAAATTTGTTGAACTATATTGTAATTAAGGATACACCTACAAAAACTTTTGTCTGGATCTTAAATAAACGTAGGTGAAAAAACTGTCAAAATATGTGAAATTTGGGTATCCTCACGTTATAGTTTTCTATTTGGTTAAATAGATATGTAGAACGTTCATTACATGCTTATTATACAATAAGAGAAACGCCTTGTACTAATTTGTTCATTCATATACATTCATCGTGGTCAATTCGAAATTCTTTACAACATTATTGTACAACAAATATTACCATTTTATAATCAATAGCTTTCAGAAATGATAGAAACGTTATTAACACGTTTGAATTGTTCTATACTTCATAACTAATATAAAACTAGAATTATTTAAAGTTTTCGTATCGTTAAGTATAAAATCCCACTCAGTTCAAGATGTAGTACGCTGTTGATGAATAATGTAGCTGAATGATAATATTCAATACTTATGTTTGTAAACGTTCCGGTCTACCTCTCAATCACCTGGACGTTCCACATTGTGAACCTGTATAATTTCCGGCAGTATATATAAGTTGCGTATTCTCAACTTTTAATGCACACCGATTTCTCCGTCTACTTCGCCTAACATTACAGTATAAAAAATAAAAAAAATGTCTTCTGATGAGTTGAAAAATGGATTTGGAGGAAAATGGAAGGTTTACAAAAGTGAAAAGTTTGAAGATTTCCTAAAAGAGATGGGTAAGTGTTATACTTTAAATTCATAAATTATTGCGTGCACTTATTATTGCGGCTTTTGAAGAATTAACAGAAATGCGAGCTTAATTATTGCGATTTTAGGTAAAACTACATACAGATCTATGTATTTGATATCAGAATGCGAGTTCTTATTATTGCGATACTTAACTATAGTCGCATTATTCGCATTCATAGAAACCTCGCAATAATTTCTGAATTTACAGTACTTAAGATGATGATACAATATACTTGTCAGATCGTTGGTTTTCTCGTATAAATTGTTTAGCATGTTGTCCAGCAATATTTTATAGCTGACGTATGGGGTTTACTCAATGTCGAGCCCACACGGTGACAGCTGACGTATGGGGTTTACTCAATGTCGAAGGCCACACGGTGACAGCTGACGTATGGGGTTTACTCAATGTCGAAGGCCACACGGTGACAGCTGACGTATGGGGTTTACTCAATGTCGAGCCCACACGGTGACAGCTGACGTATGGGGTTTACTCAATGTCGAAGGCCACACGGTGACAGCTGACGTATGGGGTTTACTCAATGTCGAAGGCCACACAGCTGACGTATGGGGTTTACTCAATGTCGAAGGCCACACGGTGACAGCTGACGTGGGGTTTACTCAATGTCGAAGGCCACACGGTGACAGCTGACGTATGGGGTTTACTCAATGTCGAAGGCCACACGGTGACAGCTGACGTATGGGGTTTACTCAATGTCGAAGGCCACACGGTGACAGCTGACGTATGGGGTTTACTCAATGTCGAAGGCCACACGGTGACAGCTGACGTATGGGGTTTACTCAATGTCGAAGGCCACACGGTGACAGCTGACGTATGGGGTTTACTCAATGTCGAAGGCCACACGGTGACAGCTGACGTATGGGGTTTACTCAATGTCGAAGGCCACACGGTGACAGCTGACGTATGGGGTTTACTCAATGTCGAAGGCCACACGGTGACAGCTGACGTATGGGGTTTACTCAATGTCGAGCCCACACGGTGACAGCTGACGTATGGGGTTTACTCAATGTCGAGCCCACACGGTGACAGCTGACGTATGGGGTTTACTCAATGTCGAAGGCCACACGGTGACAGCTGACGTATGGGGTTTACTCAATGTCGAAGGCCACACGGTGACAGCTGACGTATGGGGTTTACTCAATGTCGAAGGTGACCTGACACGGTGACAGCTGACGTATGGGGTTTACTCAATGTCGAAGGCCACACGGTGACAGCTGACGTATGGGGTTTACTCAATGTCGAAGGCCACACGGTGACAGCTGACGTATGGGGTTTACTCAATGTCGAAGGCCACACGGTGACAGCTGACGTATGGGGTTTACTCAATGTCGAAGGCCACACGGTGACAGCTGACGTATGGGGTTTACTCAATGTCGAAGGCCACACGGTGACAGCTGACGTATGGGGTTTACTCAATGTCGAAGGCCACACGGTGACAGCTGACGTATGGGGTTTACTCAATGTCGAAGGCCACACGGTGACAGCTGACGTATGGGGTTTACTCAATGTCGAAGGCCACACGGTGACAGCTGACGTATGGGGTTTACTCAATGTCGAAGGCCACACGGTGACAGCTGACGTATGGGGTTTACTCAATGTCGAAGGCCACACGGTGACAGCTGACGTATGGGGTTTACTCAATGTCGAAGGCCACACGGTGACAGCTGACGTATGGGGTTTACTCAATGTCGAAGGCCACACGGTGACAGCTGACGTATGGGGTTTACTCAATGTCGAAGGCCACACGGTGACAGCTGACGTATGGGGTTTACTCAATGTCGAAGGCCACACGGTGACAGCTGACGTATGGGGTTTACTCAATGTCGAAGGCCACACGGTGACAGCTGACGTATGGGGTTTACTCAATGTCGAAGGCCACACGGTGACAGCTGACGTATGGGGTTTAATGTCGAAGGCCACACGGTGACAGCTGACGTGGGGTTTACTCAATGTCGAGCCCACACGGTGACAGCTGACGTATGGGGTTTACTCAATGTCGAAGGCCACACGGTGACAGCTGACGTATGGGGCCACACGGTTTATGGGGTTTACTCAATGTCGAAGGCCACACGGTGACAGCTGACGTATGGGGTTTACTCAATGTCGAAGGCCACACGGTGACAGCTGACGTATGGGGTTTACTCAATGTCGAAGGTGACAGCTGACGTATGGGGTTTTCTCAATGTCCAAGGCCACACGGTGACAGCTGACGTATGGAGTTTACTCAATGTCGAAGGCCACACGGTGACAGCTGACGTATGGGGTTTTCTCAATGTCCAAGGCCACACGGTGACAGCTGACGTATGGGGTTTACTCAATGTCGAGCCCACACGGTGACAGCTGACGTATGGGGTTTACTCAATGTCGAAGGCCACACGGTGACAGCTGACGTATGGGGTTTACTCAATGTCGAGCCCACACGGTGACAGCTGACGTATGGGGTTTACTCAATGTCGAAGGCCACACGGTGACAGCTGACGTATGGGGTTTACTCAATGTCGAGCCCACACGGTGACAGCTGACGTATGGGGTTTACTCAATGTCGAGCCCACACGGTGACAGCTGACGTATGGGGTTTACTCAATGTCGAGCCCACACGGTGACAGCTGACGTATGGGGTTTACTCAATGTCGAGCCCACACGGTGACAGCTGACGTATGGGGTTTACTCAATGTCGAGCCCACACGGTGACAGCTGACGTATGGGGTTTACTCAATGTCGAGGCCACACGGTGACAGCTGACGTATGGGGTTTACTCAATGTCGAGCCCACACGGTGACAGCTGACGTATGGGGTTTACTCAATGTCGAGCCCACACGGTGACAGCTGACGTATGGGGTTTACTCAATGTCGAGCCCACACGGTGACAGCTGACGTATGGGGTTTACTCAATGTCGAAGGCCACACGGTGACAGCTGACGTATGGGGTTTACTCAATGTCGAGCCCACACGGTGACAGCTGACGTATGGGGTTTACTCAATGTCGAGCCCACACGGTGACAGCTGACGTATGGGGTTTACTCAATGACGAAGCCCACACGTTGACAGCTGACGTATGGGGTTTACTCAATGTCGAAGGCCACACGGTGACAGCTGACGTATGGGGTTTACTCAATGACAGCTGACGATGGGGTTTTCTCAATGTCGAAGGCCACACGGTGACAGCTGACGTATGGGGTTTACTCAATGTCGAGCCCACACGGTGACAGCTGACGTATGGGGTTTACTCAATGTCGAAGGCCACACGGTGACAGCTGACGTATGGGGTTTACTCAATGTCGAGCCCACACGGTGACAGCTGACGTATGGGGTTTACTCAATGTCGAAGGCCACACGGTGACAGCTGACGTATGGGGTTTACTCAATGTCGAAGGCCACACGGTGACAGCTGACGTATGGGGTTTACTCAATGTCGAAGGCCACACGGTGACAGCTGACGTATGGGGTTTTCTCAATGTCGAAGGCCACACGGTGACAGCTGACGTATGGGGTTTACTCAATGTCGAAGGCCACACGGTGACAGCTGACGTATGGGGTTTACTCAATGTCGAAGGCCACACGGTGACAGCTGACGTATGGGGTTTACTCAATGTCGAAGGCCACACGGTGACAGCTGACGTATGGGGTTTTCTCAATGTCGAAGGCCACACGGTGACAGCTGACGTATGGGGTTTACTCAATGTCGAAGGCCACACGGTGACAGCTGACGTATGGGGTTTACTCAATGTCGAAGGCCACACGGTGACAGCTGACGTATGGGGTTTACTCAATGTCGAAGGCCACACGGTGACAGCTGACGTATGGGGTTTTCTCAATGTCGAAGGCCACACGGTGACAGCTGACGTATGGGGTTTACTCAATGTCGAAGGCCACACGGTGACAGCTGACGTATGGGGTTTACTCAATGTCGAAGGCCACACGGTGACAGCTGACGTATGGGGTTTACTCAATGTCGAAGGCCACACGGTGACAGCTGACGTATGGGGTTTTCTCAATGTCGAAGGCCACACGGTGACAGCTGACGTATGGGGTTTTCTCAATGTCGAAGGCCACACGGTGACAGCTGACGTATGGGGTTTTCTCAATGTCGAAGGCCACACGGTGACAGCTGACGTATGGGGTTTTCTCAATGTCGAAGGCCACACGGTGACAGCTGACGTATGGGGTTTCCACGGTGACAGCTGACGTATGGGGTTTTCTCAATGTCGAAGGCCACACGGTGACAGCTGACGTATGGGGTTTTCTCAATGTTGAAGGCTATAGTTGTAAACATCCTCGTCCTTTGGACCACTGGTGGATAGTTCGCTCGAAGGCAATCATCCCACAGTTCCTTATTTTTGTTTTAAAAGAAAGTATTACAATTAACATTTTCATTACATTGTATAGTCTTTTTTTTTGTATTTAATTCATGAAATTGTCGCACCGATATTGGTTCATATTACATCGACGATTAGAACATTATATAGAGGGTGGGGATGGGGGAGTGTAGACTCGGGATCAAGTAATTATACCACAATTCAACCAAAAACGGCCAACACATAGTCAAACGAAAAACGACGAAAAGACAAATAACAGTATAAATGTATAGATTCACATATGGAGAACACTCCCCTAAGAAAAGGTACACCATAAAACGATGGTACATTTTTGTGAACTCCGGTGTTCCGAGAGGGTAAGAACTTATGTTGCTTTCGTCAAGGAACAAAACATTGATAAATTTAGTTTCGTTATGTGAAAAATGAAGAAAAGAGGAAGATATAGTAGTGGCTACGGCAAATAGAACACGGTCATCCGGTTACACATTAATTAAAGCAAATAAGCCATAAGCATGATAAGGTGCAATTTTCACTTGGAAAGAACATTTTAATAAAAAATATTTCCGCTACTTTTGATATTTTTAATTTTCAAAGTATAATATATGTTGCTAAACTTTATTTACTCAAAATATTTATTAATATTTTAAGTTTAAATTAAAGCATTTTGAATTTGTTTTATCATTTCTCGTATTTTAACAAACAGATATTGAATCCAACTGAATGTTTATTTATTCAAAGGTGTCAACCTTGTGATGAGAAAGGCTGCTGCTAATATGTCACCAACAAATACTATAAGCATTGATGGTAATAGCATAACAATCAATATAGAAGCTGGTCCAAAGAAAATGGAAGAAAAATACACGTTAAATGAAGAGGTAGACAGGAAAACAGATTCCGGAGAAATGGTCAAGGTAAATATAACGATGGTCTTCATGTATACATATTTTTTAACCGAGTGTTATGAATGAGCAGTTAATGTTTTAGACCCGACTTGTCAGCATTGTATTTTAACTTTCGAAATATCCACCGCATCGGTGGTCTTGTGTTCGCGTACTCGCCTCGATCCCCGGACGGGTCAGACCACAGATTTGCTGCGTAAGTACCTGCCATTTAGAAGATAGAGCAAAGAGTCAGTATACTTTGTTCGGGTAGGATGCGAATGGTTGCATTGTGAACTAGCAAGTTAAAGATTCGGTTAAGCTTATCTGTCTAGTTTTTTTCGTCCTTATACATGTTATATTTGCCATTGGACGTTAAACACCAATCCACCACCACCATCATCATCATCACCATCATCAAATAAATGCACATGCATGGTTTCCAATATTTAAAAAAAAGATGTGCTGTATTCGTTTTTTTTCGGAGTTTTTTTCTCCCTCTAAAGTTGGAGATGTAAGCAATTTATTGTTTATGAACTGCATGCGTTCGTAAAATTATCTCTTCAGGTATGCTTAAATTGGAAGAAGAAAAAATGGACAGAGAACCAAAAACTCATCGAAATAAAAGGGCAGAATTCGTTTTCTTTTGATTTTACCTGCCTTGTTTGAGCTAATGTTAAACAATAGGATTTGAAACAATTTTATAGTCAAAGCAAATATAATAACATATATACGTTTTAATATCTCTGACTTCTTCAAGTAGTTGTATAGTTTGTTGTAACTCTCGTTGATCTTATATTGCAGTCGAAAGCGACGTTCGTCGACGATAAATTGACAATTGTAAATACCCCTACTGATGCAGCAAAGAAAGTTGTAACAATAGTAAGAGAAATACAAGGAGATGATCTTGTTATGGTGAGTAGGCTTCTTAAAGGAACATTGGTTAATTCTATTTGACAATAGATGATTTTATAGCGTTATATCATTTAGATAAGAGTTAGCTAGCATACCATCAAAGAAGTCAGTTCGTTAAAAGCGATAGGATGACGGCTGTTATCTTTTGTTGGTGGTTGGGGTGGAGGGTCGTCGTTTATTTTCCTAATAGCAAACTCAATGTTAACCAATAACTAACAATGTTTGTCAATAATGTACAGGAATAAACTGTTTATTTTAGACAATTATCAAAATTAAAAAATTATTTCGGATAACAAAATATTCTTCATCACTGTAAGTCAGATGTAAAATCGTAACTAAAGTATCTTATTTGTCGTTTGAAATACTCAACTTTATATGAGCTAAACAGTCTTCGGCAAGAAGATTTGAGATAGGAGACATGGGATCAATTTGTTTAAAAAAATGTAAGATATCGGAAAGAGTGAATTTTAGAACACATAATTGATGCACAAGTAAGGCATAAAGAGACGCATACGTACAGCAAAACAGGGGTTCATGTACGTGTAAAACTAAAACCAAAAAATGGTCAGTATATGTACAAGGAATTGGTGTAGGGTGAACCAAAAAAAGATGCATGCGTATAAAGGTCATTAAGATAAAGATAATTTTAGAAAAAAGCCACTAATAGCTCTCTTGAATGACTACCAGTAATGTATGTAATATAATAAGTGACTGTATAATATATGAAAACTATGTAGCGAGGATACATTTCGGGATCATAAAGAAAAAATAACCATTCATACCAAAAATCATTCACTCTATGAAAATATATTAAAAATATTAATAAGAAGTAAATAAAGAAAACTCAAGTCTGTCATTTCAGTACAATTCAATCTTTTCTCTCAATAATTTCAATGGCTACTGTACATAAATGTCTGTCCATTTCGAATCCATTAGTACTTCTAACTGAACAAAGAAACTCAAAACTCAGCGCTAAAACTTTAAACCAACCAATCAGATTACTAGAAATCCAAATACCATGAATATTCATCGATACGTCAATAATGTATTGAAACGTTTAAATTAATGTAATCAAAATTTAGAAAAGACCATATGTTTTGTAGTTGTATTTAACATTTACATAATTATACATCTTTATTTTACAATTTAAACATACAAAAAATAAAATAAAAAGCTGTCACATTACGACCAACGAGATTTTCAGTTTTGTATGTGCACGTTTGGCAGAGGCGAAAGATTATTTATAAGAAATATATGTGAAAGTTTCGAGAAAAAAATACAAATATAAGTAATTATTATTAAGTTTTGTTATTTTCAGACTATGACTCGTGGAGATTTGACGGCAAAAAGATATTTCAAGAAGGCATAAACCTGTTATTTTGAACTCTACGTTACTTAGGATTTACAGCAGCTCACTACTAAATCATGCGAACTTACAGATTTCGCACGTCGCTTTTAAGCACTTTAGACCATAATAATGTGTTCTTTGGAGATTATGTAGACTCTGTATACTTAGTGCAATTGTATACTTCTTGTTTTGTGACATTTTAAAAAAATCAACAACCCAATAAAATTGTCAGTGACTTTATTTAGTTATTCATTTATTTATTTTTACAAGTTTGACCTTTTATATGAATATGCAATGTAGATTCCATTCCTTCATTGTAATGCAAAATGTCGGCTCCTAGTAAACACACCCTTATTTTCTAGTGGCAGTAAAATGGTACCCACTATAATACCCGTCATAAATTTAAAAACATGTATTTTATTGATTGTTAATATGTTTATGTCATGTATATGCATGAAAACAATCAATCTATCAATCCATTCCAAATTAGTTCTCGCACGTGTGATTTGTACACTAAATATTACGTACCATACACTCTTTGTTACAAACGATATATGTGTACTGGCCATTCCATCTTTGTCACAACTTTATCAAACCCTAAATCGCGATGACGTCATGCAATCAAGATCACTGGAAATGCTGTATCAAACCCCTAATCTGTATTAAGTCTTGTCACGTGATCTACATTTGTTAAATTTATCCAGATGCAAGAGTAAAAATGATTCGAAAGTGTAAGAGATTAGATAAAAAAGCAAAACTAACAAACGACGAAAATGATTGGATAAATTTTCGACGAATAAGAAATAAATGCATAAATGCATAAGCTACGTTCGATCAAGTCAAAAAAAAAAAAAAATTCTTGGAAAAGCAAGTTAATAAAGTTGATAGTATACACACAATAAGCACAAATCATTTTTCCTTAAAAATTTGATCGGACTACCTAATAAAAAAATCAGTCTATCCTACTTTAATTTTCAATAACCGATATATAGAAAGTGATTACGACAAAGCTTATTTTAACGATTATTTCTGCACAGTCTTCTGTTGATGATTCAAATACTATATTTACCAATATTAGAATATGATGGAATTAAAAAACTAGAGGAACTGATTATAAGTGAGCAGGATGTTGAAGATGTGCTTCATAATACAATACAATGAGATAAGTGAGCAGGATGTTGAAGATGTGCTTGTAAATGTTGATATTTCAAAAGCTACAGGGCCTGATTTAATCAGTCCAAGACTCCTGAGGTCGGCAGCAACTGTCTACAGGGCCTGATTTAATCAGTCCAAGACTCCTGAGGTCGGCAGCAACTGTCTACAGGGCCTGACTTAATCAGTCCAAGACTCCTGTGGTCGGCAGCAACTGTCTACAGGGCCTGATTTAATCAGTCCAAGACTCCTGAGGTCAGCAGCAACTGTCTACAGGGCATGATTTAATCAGTCCAAGACTCCTGAGGTCAGCAGCAACTGTCTACAGGGCATGATTTAATCAGTCCAAGACTCCTGAGGTCAGCAGCAACTGTCTACAGGGCATGATTTAATCAGTCCAAGACTCCTGAGGTCGGCAGCAACTGTCTACAAGGCATGATTTAATGTCCAAGACTCCTGAGGTCGGCAGCAACTGTCTACAGGGCCTGATTTAATCAGTCCAAGACTCCTGAGGTCGGCAGCAACTGTCTACAGGGCCTGATTTAATCAGTCCAAGACTCCTGAGGTCGGCAGCAACTGTCTACAGGGCCTGACTTAATCAGTCCAAGACTCCTGAGGTCGGCAGCAACTGTCTACAGGGCCTGACTTAATCAGTCCAAGACTCCTGAGGTCGGCAGCAACTGTCTACAGGGCCTGACTTAATCAGTCCAAGACTCCTGAGGTCGGCAGCAACTGTCTACAGGGCCTGATTTAATCAGTCCAAGACTCCTGAGGTCGGCAGCAACTGTCTACAGGGCCTGATTTAATCAGTCCAAGACTCCTGAGGTCGGCAGCAACTGTCTACAGGGCCTGATTTAATCAGTCCAAGACTCCTGAGGTCAGCAGCAACTGTCTACAGGGCCTGATTTAATCAGTCCAAGACTCCTGAGGTCAGCAGCAACTGTCTACAGGGCCTGACTTACTTCTGAGGTCGGCAGCAACTGTCTTGATTCAAAAGCTACAGGGCCTGATTTAATGTCCAAGACTCTTGAGGTCAGCAGCAACTGTCTACAGGGCCTGACTTAATCAGTCCAAGACTCCTGAGGTCGGCAGCAACTGTCTACAGGGCCTGATTTAATCAGTCCAAGACTCCTGAGGTCGGCAGCAACTGTCTACAGGGCCTGATTTAATCAGTCCAAGACTCCTGAGGTCGGCAGCAACTGTCTACAGGGCCTGATTTAATCAGTCCAAGACTCCTGAGGTCGACAGCAACTGTCTACAGGGCCTGATTTAATCAGTCCAAGACTCCTGAGGTCAGCAGCAACTGTCTACAGGGCCTGATTTAATCAGTCCAAGACTCCTGAGGTCAGCAGCAACTGTCTACAGGGCCTGATTTAATCAGTCCAAGACTCCTGAGGTCAGCAGCAACTGTCTACAGGGCCTGATTTAATCCGTCCAAGACTCCTGAGGTCGGCAGCAACTGTCTACAGGGCCTGATTTAATCAGTCCAAGACTCCTGAGGTCGGCAGCAACTGTCTACAGGGCCTGACTTAATCAGTCCAAGACTCCTGAGGTCAGCAGCAACTGTCTACAGGGCCTGATTTAATCAGTCCAAGACTACTGAGGTCGGCAGCAACTGTCTACAAGGCCTGATTTAATCAGTCCAAGACCCTGAGGTCGGCAGCAACTGTCTACAGGGCCTGATTTAATCAGTCCAAGACTCCTGAGGTCGGCAACAACTGTCTACAGGGCCTGATTTAATCAGTCCAAGACTCCTGAGGTCAGCAGCAACTGTCTACAGGGCCTGATTTAATCAGTCCAAGACTCCTGAGGTCACCAGCAACTGTCTACAGGGCCTGATTTAATCAGTCCAAGACTCCTGAGGTCGGCAGCAACTGTCTACAGGGCCTGATTTAATCAGTCCAAGACTCCTGAGGTCGGCAGCAACTGTCTACAGGGCCTGATTTAATCAGTCCAAGACTCCTGAGGTCGGCAGCAACTGTCTACAGGGCCTGATTTAATCAGTCCAAGACTCCGGAGGTCAGCAGCAACTGTCTACAGGGCCTGATTTAATCAGTCCAAGACTCCTGAGGTCAGTAGCAACTGTCTACAGGGCCTGATTTAATCAGTCCAAGACTCCTGAGGTCGGCAGCAACTGTCTACAGGGCCTGATTTAATCAGTCCAAGACTCATGAGGTCAGCAGCAACTGTCTACAGGGCCTGATTTAATCAGTCCAAGACTCCTGAGGTCAGCAGCAACTGTCTACAGGGCCTGATTTAATCAGTCCAAGACTCCTGAGGTCGGCAGCAACTGTCTACAGGGCCTGATTTAATCAGTCCAAGACTCCTGAGGTCGGCAGCAACTGTCTACAGGGCCTGATTTAATCAGTCCAAGACTCTTGAGGTCAGCAGCAACTGTCTACAGGGCCTGATTTAATCAGTCCAAGACTCCTGAGGTCAGCAGCAACTGTCTACAGGGCCTGACTTACTTCTGAGGTCGGCAGCAACTGTCTTGATTCAAAGCTACAGGGCCTGATTTAATCAGTCCAAGACTCTTGAGGTCAGCAGCAACTGTCTACAGGGCCTGATTTAATCAGTCCAAGACTCCTGAGGTCGGCAGCAACTGTCTACAGGGCCTGATTTAATCAGTCCAAGACTCCTGAGGTCGGCAGCAACTGGCTACAGGGCCTGATTTACTTCTGAGGTCGGCAGCAACTGTCTTGATTCAAAAGCTACAGGGCCTGATTTACTTCTGAGGTCGGCAGCAACTGTCTTGATTCAAAAGCTACAGGGCCTGATTTACTTCTGAGGTCGGCAGCAACTGTCTTGATTCAAAAGCTACAGGGCCTGATTTACTTCTGAGGTCGGCAGCAACTGTCTTGATTCAAAAGCTACAGGGCCTGATTTACTTCTGAGGTCGGCAGAAACTGTCTTGATTCAAAAGCTACAGGGCCTGACTTACTTCTGAGGTCGGCAGCAACTGTCTTGATTCAAAAGCTACAGAGCCTGATTTACTTCTGAGGTCGGCAGCAACTGTCTTGATTCAAAAGCTACAGGGCCTGATTTACTTCTGAGGTCGGCAGCAACTGCCTTGATTCAAAAGCTACAGGGCCTGATTTACTTCTGAGGTCGGCAGCAACTGTCTTGATTCAAAGCTACAGGGCCTGATTTACTTCTGAGGTCGGCAGCAACTGTCTTGATTCAAAAGCTACAGGGCCTGATTTACTTCTGAGGTCGGCAGCAACTGTCTTGATTCAAAAGCTACAGGGCCTGATTTACTTCTGAGGTCGGCAGCAACTGTCTTGATTCAAAAGCTACAGGGCCTGACTTACTTCTGAGGTCGGCAGCAACTGTCTTGATTCAAAAGCTACAGGGCCTGAATTACTTCTGAGGTCGGCAGCAACTGTCTTGATTCAAAAGCTACAGGGCCTGATTTACTTCTGAGGTCGGCAGCAACTGTCTTGATTCAAAAACTACAGGGCCGGATTTACTTCTGAGGTCGGCAGCAACTGTCTTGATTCAAAAGCTACAGGGCCTGATTTACTTCTGAGGTCGGCAGCAACTGTCTTGATTCAAAAGCTACAGGGCCTGATTTACTTCTGAGGTCGGCAGCAACTGTCTTAATTCAAAAGCTACAGGGCCTGATTTACTTCTGAGGTCGGCAGCAACTGTCTTGATTCAAAAGCTACAGGGCCTGACTTACTTCTGAGGTCGGCAGCAACTGTCTTGATTCAAAGCTACAGGGCCTGATTTACTTCTGAGGTCGGCAGCAACTGTCTTGATTCAAAAGCTACAGGGCCTGATTTACGTCTGAGGTCGGCAGTAACTGTCTTGATTCAAAAGCTACAGGGCCTGACTTACTTCTGAGGTCGGCAGCAACTGTCTTGATTCAAAAGCTACAGGGCCTGATTTACTTCTGAGGTCGGCAGCAACTGTCTTGAAGTATCCGTTTACAAAACTCTTAAACGATCCCTATTAACAGGGAGGTTTCAGATGTGTGAAACTAGCAAATGTTATACCTAGATATAGGAAGATGTGGTGTGAGTGCCAATGAGACAAACCTGTCTATTAGAACAATGGTGGCCCAGAATTTTTACTTAATTATAGACCAATATCGTTGCTGTCTAACATTGGTAAGACAATAGAGAAGTGCATTTTCAAATACCTTTTTAACTTTATTATCACAAATTCTTTTTAAAAAAAATTCCAGTGTGGTTTTATCCCTGGTGATTCGACGGTAAACCAACTGCTATGTATAATTAACGATTTTGGTAAAGCATTATATGCAGGAAAAGAGGTACGGGTAATTTTCTGCGACATAAGTCGAGCTTTCGACCGAGTTTGACATGAAGGCGTACTTTATAAGCTTAAAAAATCGGAATTAATGGAAGATTGCTACTTTGGTTTGAATAAAATTAGAATGGAAATGAGGAATGTGTCAAAGAGACAACAACCCGACCAAATAGCAGACAACAGCCGAAGGCCACCAATGGGTCTTCAATGCAGCGAGAAACTCCCGCGCCCGGAGGCGTGCTTAAGCTGGCCCCTAAACAAAAATGTATATTAGTTCAGTGATAATGGACGTCATACTAAACTCCGAAATATACACAAGAAACTAAAATTAAAAATCATACCAGACTAACAAAGACCAGAAATCCTGACTTGGGACAGGCGCAAAAATGCAGCGGGGTTAAACATGTTTTTGAGATCTCAACCCTCCCCCTATACCTCTAGCCAATGTAGAAAAAAACAAACACACAACAATACGCACAGTAAAACTCAGTTCAAAAGAAGTCCGAGTCCGATGTCAGAGTAGGTAACAAAAGAAACTAATTAAAATGACAATGATACATACATTAACAAAGGACTACTAGCAGTTACTGACATGCCAGCTCCAGACCTCAATTAAACTGATTGAAAGATTATGTCTTCATCATATGAATATCAAATACAATCCCTCCCGTTCGAGGTTTAGTATTATACCATCATAAAATATATGAGAAGAACATAACCCGTATCATGCCAACAACTGGTTTTAGAATAAATGTGTTTATTTCCGATGCAAAGACCCTATATGTGAATCAATATTAAAGCCAAAATATGCAATCTTTAATGACCTGACAACAGTATCGTAACTATATCCCTGCTTAAAGTCTGTTTAAAGGTTTTGTTAGCTTTTGAGGTGAATGCCGACATTTTTGTGCTTTGTAAAGAATATTACCATAAAAAATTGGATGTGAAATACCTGAACGTATAAGATGTCTGCATGTTGAATTATATTTACGAATGATGTCCTTGTACCGATGATAAAATTTAGTAAATGTTTTGACTAGTTTGTGATATCGAAAACCCTGGTGTAAAAATTTTTCAGTAATACACAAATTTCTCTCGCTAAAATCTAATACGTTGTTACATACACGAGCGAATCTTACAATTTGAGATATATAAACACCATAAGATGGTGACAAGGGAACTAAAAAAATGGATAATTAACGATAGGAAATGAAAAATCATCTCTTTTATCATAAATTTTGGTATTGAGTTTCCCGTTAATGCTATAGATATTAAGATCGAGGAAAGGGCAGTGTTCATTAATAGTATTAGCTTTATTTAAAGTTAGTTCAACAGGATAAATTTCTTCAGTATACATACTGAAGTCGTCATTATTGAGAGCCAATATATCATCCAAATATCTAAAAGTATTGTTAGATTTTGTATCAGATGTAGTTTCGATGGGTCTTTGATGATTTTAGTTATAAATTGTAACTCATAACAATACAGAAACAGGTCCACAATATGTGGTGCACAGTTACTTCCCATTTGAATTCCGATAACTTGACGATATTCGGAATCTCCAAAGCGAACAAAAATGTTATCTAATAAAAAATCAAGGGCAGTTATAGTATCAAAGCATGTTCAATTGACATAGTTCTTTTGTTTGTTGTTACTAAAAAATGACCTAAAAGAGTTAGAACATACGTATTCGCATTCTGACTGTTTAAATGCCCATTTAATTAGGTGTGTGAATTTTTTCTTAATAAGAATATGAGGCAAAGTGGTATATAGGGTAAAAAATCAAAACTTTGAACAGATTCAAAATCACCAATATAAGCATGCAATTTATCAAGTACTTCGAACGAATTTTTGACACTCCAAAAGTAATTAATTCCACTATTTTCAAAGGCCTTATTTGAACAATTTATTATTAGGGTTTTGATTGTACCAAGTGTACTAGTAAGTATAATAGACAATTTAGTAGTGGAACAATGGCTTGAAGACGAAATAAATCTATATTTGTAAGGTGTTTTGTGTAGCTTCGGAAGCCAGTACATAGTTGGAACTTTCATTGTATTTGGTTCTGCTTGTGAAGAAGTAGCTAAAAGTTTATGTTTGTTACAGATGTCGTTTTCCGAAAATGGAGTCAGTTGGAATGGAAAGCTATTTAAACTCAAGAAGACAACAGGTTGTCATTGGTGGAGAAACGTCCAACAGTGAGTATGTCTCAGCTGGGGTACCCCAAGGGTCTATCTTGTGTCCTATTTTGTTTCTTATTTATATAAATGACATAGCCAATGATATAGAATGTGATATTAAGCTTTTTGCTGACGACACTTCAATTTATATAGTGGTTGATAACGAATATGAAGCGACAGAAAAACTAAAGTAAATAAAGATATTGAGAAAATACATATTTGGTCTAAGCAATGGCTTGTCAATTTCAATCCAAACAAAACAGAAATAATGACCATTTCAAAAAAGCACTATAAACCTCATCACCCACCAGTTTATATGGATAATAATATCATATAAGAAGTTGAGTCGCACAAGCATTTAGGGGTTATTATAAATGAAGACGGAAGCTAGAATAATCATGTAAAAATGATTATTGATAAGGCTATTCCAAGATTAGCATTATTCCGAAAGCTAAAGTTTAAACTTAAAAGGTAAAATTTAGAAACTATTTATTTATCTTTTATACGCCCAGTCTTAGAATATGGGGACATTGTTTGGGATAGCATACCTGATTATTTAAAAACATCTCTGGAAAACTTACAACTAGAAGCAGCAAGAATTGTTACAGGTGGTACCAAGATAACATTGAGACAGTTGCTGTACGATGAAACAGGTTGGGAAACTCTCCAGTCTCGGCGTAATAAACATAAGTTGATAAAATTTTACCAAATGTTTCATAGAGATTGTCCTGGTTATCTTTCTGTATTAGCTCCAAATCAGAGGCTGGATCTACACGACCACAGGACTAGGGGGTCTTCAAATTTACAAACTATATTATGCAGAACAAGCTATTATCAAAAGTCATTTCCACCAGCTGTTATAAACCTTTGGAATAATATTCCAGACGACATTTGTTTAAATCAACAATCAAAATCAGATTTTAAGACGTATCTCTCTCAAAATATAAATAAAATACCTTCGTATCTTCACTTAGGGTGTAGAAGAGAACAGATATGTTTAGCAAGACTCAGACTCCAGATTAGTGTTCTAATTGACCATCTATTTAAAAAAAAATCTTATCGAAAACGCACTGTGTTCCTGTGGTCACGTAGAAACTACCTCTCATTACTTCTTCAAATGTCCAAAATATAATGAAATTCGAAGGGTTACTACCGGGACAGTCTCTTGTTTTAATCTTAAGATTATCTTATATGGGGACAGTTTAAAGTCTGACGAGGACAATTTGCAAATATTTCATAAAGTTTCTGAATACATAAATAAAACAAAACGTTTTGAAAGTTGATCTTGTATATATATGTTTATATTAGATATATAAATACGATGTAAAATCGAGTGGATTTCCGGTGTAATCGACTATAATCGGACATGTGTGGTGGTTCCAGTGACTGACTATCAAGAAAGTAAATTAAAGTTGACTGTTTCATTTTTTTTTTTTTTTATTTTATTTGTTATTTGTATTCGTTTTTGTGTGTGTGGATTTACTAAATGCTACCTTAAACTGAATATGCTGTTGGCACGTAATATTGTTTGTTAAATAGATGTAATTTTTTTTTTTTTTTTTGGGAGACGGATTTATATAAGTTTTTCCAAACTTGTTTCCAAATCCCATATTTGAATTTCATGTAACATTGTAATACTTTATTCTTGTATTTTGTCATCAATAAATACTGTTTAAACTAAAATAAAACATTATTAAAATTAGACTTCTAAACAAAAGTGCTCCATTGTCCAGTGACACTGTAAATCTAAAAGGAGCTAGAGTTAAGACAAAATAAGTATCTTTAAGTTATAATGCATTAGCCAAAAGCAAGAAAGACAGATTACATTTTCCTCACCATGGTTGAGATAGGCTTCATTCTGATCACGAGGAGATATTCATTCAGTTTTACACAAAATGTTAAGTGATAGCCATGAAGTTAAGAAGTCCGAACGTACAGCAATATTTCCTAATATAGTATTGAATAAGCCAACATTTCTTTCCAGCCGTTCAGGTTAAGACAAACGTGCGTTTACATTTTCATAACCATCAAAGGGAATTCGACGTTGCAGAATATAAATGAATATTGTTAATTTCATGATCGTACCCCAAAATGAAAATAACGTCACGTCATTGGTTCAATTTCCTTTGTTTATGACGTTGTTAACCAATCACAATGTTTTGGTGTACGCCTTTGAAAATATTACCAAGAATGCATTTAATTCTGAAACCGCGAATTGTTATGACATGACGGGTAATATCTGTTCCACTTGCGTTAGAAAATTAACATTTTAAGGTTCGAAAAGAACAGACTTCGAAAATTAGTTTAGAAGGGCTGAAATCATCAGATCGGTAGTTAACAGAAATAACATTTAACAAAAAGACAAAAGACACATAAAACCGATTTAAGAGTACACTCAAGTAGTTCAAAGCCCAATTTCAACTGAGAACAAAACATGCTTTCCAGACTTAAATATCAGAACATACGAAACTAAATTCAGAGCAACACAAAACCTACCAAAATAGGTTGTTATAACAGGTGCTCCACAAGGGTAGGCAGAATCTGTTCCATATATGGCACATATGCATTATATTATATAAATGTAATTTCAAGAAGCATTACAATTGTTTTTTTTTTTTCTTTTTCTTGAAATGTTTCTATCAACTTAAGCAATGACTAACAGGAAAACAGTTACTATATATAAGTACATGAATGTGTATAATACTAGTTTATGAATTATTATAAATTTCAAAACAACGCCTTGCACAAAAAATGAAGACGTAGAGAGGAAGATCATCTTCAACAAATCAATCTGATAACATCTAGAAAAGTCAACAAATAATTAGATAAATATTTCAATCAAAACCATTGGTATAAACGAATTGAAGATGTCATGGTCTGTACATTGAAAACCACAAGGTCATGAAGGTTCATCCATGCTTAAATCCTCACAGTTCAAAACGTAGAACTATATAGTTACCTGATATGATTACAATGTATGGTGATAATTACTGTACGGTGATATTTAAATGTTGGATATTGTTAAGTTAATAAGAAATAAGAATAATCCTATTAATATTGAAATTGTATGGTCAATGTATATATAGATCAACCGGGTTCAAAGTTAACATGGATAAATATTTTTTTTAAATTGATTGGTGATATAAGCAATTCTTTCTAGGCCTCTTTTGACCATATTTCTACTAGGGTATGACGGTATTTATATATCTTAGGCTTTCATTTTGTGGGGTTACACTCATTCCTGGTGAAGAGAAATCAGGAACATTTCTTCGAAGGACCAAATTTATTAAGTGTTTTAATTTTCACGTTAAAAAAATGACATCTAAAAAAACGTCTTAGTAATCTGAGCACAGTTTGTAATCTGTTAACGTAGCATATCAATTTATACCCCATAACATCAAGTATCAACTTTACTAATTACTATTTCTAGGCATCTTAATAAATACTAAATACTATATATATAGCCGGTAGCCCAGCAATGCTGGTGGACCCCGATTTTTTTAATATAAATATAATTGATAACGCAAAAAACATAAAGCATAAGTATCAATGCACATTAAAATTAACTTTCATCAAAGAATTCAATAGAATAATTAGTAAATTGAGTGAATTGAGTGAACCTTGCCTCGAATTTGTTCGATTTCTCGTTGAATTGTGCACATTGTACGGAAAGTAAGGTACGGAAAGAAAGACATTAACATAGTGATTGCAAGACTAGTCACTTTGAGCACCTCAATATTTGTTTTTGTGTGCATGGAACGAAATATATGGGTCATGGTAAAATGGAAGGACCCGGTTTTGTCAATGTATACGACCCGGTTTCGTACTAAAATTTCACAAAGCAGGACCCGGTTTTGTCATAGAAAATAATGCATAATCGCATAACGCGAATTAAACTCTTGCGTTCAACAGGAGTTGGAAAACGGTTTCTTAGAGAGTGCAACTTATTATTTATTTGAATCCGTAAAACTTGAATTCCTGCTTTATTGGAACAAACATAATTTTAATTTAGCTTTGTATTAAATCAAATACTCTAACTGCGAAATACAAAGAAATGAAGGTTGTAACACAATTTGAGGTTTAAGCTCTCTATACATATAACAAAGAAGATGTGGTATGATTGCCAATGAGACAATTCTTAACAAGAGACCAAATGACAAAGAAATTAACAACTATAGGTCAACGTACGGCCTTCCACAATGAGCAAAGCCTATACCGCATAGATCAGCTATAAAAGGCCCCGAAATGACAAATGTAAAACAATACAAACGAGAAAACTAACGGCCTAATTTATGTACAAAAATAAACGAAAACAAATATGAAACATATCAACAAACGACAACCACTGAATTACAGGCTCCTGACTTGGGACAGGCACATACATACAGAATGTGGCGGGTTAAACATGTTAGCGGGATGCCAACCCACCCACCCCCTTTTCCGCCTAACCTGGGACAGTGGTGAAACGGTACAACATAAGAATCGAAAGAACTATAAAATCAGTTGAAAAAGACTTAACTCATCAGATGGATACAAATAGAAATACATCTAACAAAAACAGAGTGGACGTGGCCGGGTACTTGTACATCCCAACAACAAAAAGACACTAAGTAAAGATCTGAGAGTAATCGCAGTTACTGACAGCTTCTTCAAAGCCAATAACAACTAATAGAAAAAATCATGCATCTAAGACTAAATTATCAATCATTACACATCCAACATCCAGTGGATTTAGTGTAAAGACGTCATAAACAGTCAGAAAAAAATATGACCTTGTGCAATGCCAAGATACAGGTACCGACGGATTGTAGATCCATGAATGTGTATATGTATATAACAATAATATTTAGTTTGCTTTTAATTTACTGATAACAAAATCAATATTAATACCAAAAAAAAAAAAAAAACAATATTCAAAGATCTAATTACATTGTTGAATTGGTAACCTTTTAGAATAAGTTTATTTAAAGGATCGATAAGTTTACCAGGATCGTTTCTAAATTTCCGGGCACGGTAAACAACATCTCCGAAAAAAAATGAGGATGTGCTATCCCGTTTGAAATAAGTTTTCTATAGGTACAACTAAACTTAAAAACCAAATCTTTATATCTATGGAAGAACTTAGTAAAGGTTTTAAGTAATTTGTGGTAACGAAATCCCTGACTTAATAATTTACCAGTAATACATAGATTACGTTTATTAAAATCCAAAACGTCACAACAGACACGGGCATAGCGAACGAGTTGTGATATATAAACACCGTAAGATGGTGCCAAAGGAACATTACCATCCAAAAAAAGGAAAATTAACAATAGGGAACGAAAAATCGCCCCTTTTGTCGTAAATTTTAGTGTGGAGTTTCCTGTGTAAAACTGAAATATCTAAATCTAGGAGAGAACAATTATTACCGTTGACATTTGATTTATTTAAAGTAAGTTCCTTTGGGTAAATTTCGGCAGTATATTTAGAAAATTCTTGATTTTTTAACGATAAAATATCATCAGGATAACGGCAAGTGTTGTTGAATTTATCAATTAAATGCAATTTAATACTGAGTTTGGTCATAAACTGTGATTCATAACAGTACAAGAACAAGTTTGCTATTAAAGGGGCGCAATTAGTGCCCAAAGGAATACCTACAACCTGTCGATAAACTGTGTTGCCGAAACGTACATACATATTATCATGGAGAAAATTAACCGCTTCAGTCATCTCATCACACCTCCAGTAAGTATATCTAGCATATTTACCTTTGTAATTAGAGTAGAAGGCTTTAAATGAGTTGCAGCAAATATATTAATTTGCATTCAGATTTAACAAACTCCAAAACATATAAATGAACTAAAATTAAAAAACATACAAGACTAACAAAGGCCAGAGGCTCCTGACTGGGACAGGCGCAAAAATGCGGCGGGGTTAAACATGTTTTGTGAGATCTCAACCCTCCCCCTATACCTCTAGCCAATGTAGAATAAAGAACCACATAGCAATACGCACAGTAAAACTCAGTGCAAAAGAAGACCGAGTCCGATGTCAGAATAGGTAACAAAAGAAACTAAGCAAAATGACAATGATACATAAATGAACAAAGGACTACTAGCAGTTACTGACATGCCAGCTCCAGACCTCAGTTAAACTGATTGAAAGATTATGTCTTCATCATATGAAAATCAAGTACAATCCCTCCCGTTAAGGGTTTAGTATCATACCATCATAAAATATATGAGAAGAACATAACCCGTATCATGCCAACTACTGGTTTTAGAATAAATGTGTTTATTTCAGATGCAAAGACCCTATGAGTGAATCAATATTAATACCAAAATATGCAATCCTTAATGACTTGACAACAGTATCGTAACTATATCCTTTCCGAATAAGTCTGTTTAAAGGTTTTGTTAGCTTTTGAGGTGAATGCCGACATTTTTGTGCTTTGTAAAGAGTATTACCATAAAATATTGGATATGAAATACCTGAACGTATAAGATGTCTGCATGTTGATTTATATTTACGAATGGTGTCCTTGTACCGATGATAAAATTTAGTGAATGTTTTGACTAGTTTGTGATATCGAAAACCCTGGTGTAATAATTTTTCAGTAATACAGAGATTTCTTTCGTTGAAATCAAATACGGATAGATATATAAACACCATAAGATGGCGACAAGGGAACGTCACCATCTAAAAATGGATAATTAACAATAGGAAATGAAAAATCATCTCTTTTATCATAAATTTTGGTATTAAGCTGCCCGTTAAAGATGAAGATTTCGAGATCGAGGAAAGGGCAGTGTTCATTGTTAGTATTAGCTTTATTTAAAGTCAGTTCGGCAGGATAAATCTCTTTAGTGTACATACTGAAGTCGTCATTATTGAGAGCCAATATATTATCTAAATATCTAAAAGTGTTATTAAATTTTTGAATCAGATGTTGTTTCGATGGGTCTTTGATGATTTTAGTCATAAATTGTAACTCATAACAATACAGAAACAGGTCCGCAATAAGTGGTGCACAGTTAGTCTCCATGGGAATTCCGATAACCTGACGATATACGGAATCTCCATAGCGAACAAAAATGTTATCTAGTAAAAATTCAAGGGAATTTATAGTATCAAAGCAGGTCCAATTGACATAGTTCTTTTGTTTGTTGTTACTAAAAAATGACCTAAAAGAGTTTGAACATATATATTCGCATTCCGACTTTTTAAATGCCCATTTAATCAGGTGTGTGAATTTTTGTATAGATATAAGTGTTCAAACTTGGAGTGTATGGCCTTGAAAATTAAAGGACGCACATTTGATGTTTGATGTTCTTGCACAGCACGATGGTTATCTTAATAAGTACACCACTCTACCTAAGGGGAAAAGGGGATGGGGGGGAGGGGGGTAGTTGTAATCTTGCCTATGATCGTTTGAAAATATATATTCTGAACACTAAATGTTCATTATAAAGCAAGAGAAAAAGACAATTGTATGTAGAATCGCCATAGAATACTAGTATGACTTTTCATGCGGCGCAAAAGATCACAATAATCACGCGTTAAAAATCTTTTATTCCTACTTTTAACTATCACACTAAGTATAAATTAGTATAATAGTCTCAGGCCATCCAGAAAATGCGATAGTGATTATTTTATAAAAAAAAAATATAAATAAACGGTTCTTTTATCTCTCCATGGTGTATTGATTATCGTACATTGACAAATGTTTTCTTTTCATTTCAGGGACGTTGTCATGTTAACAATTGTCAATATATATAGGGGCGGATCCATAATTTTTGAAACGTTGCGTAATTCCATAAAACGGATCATCTACCGCCGAGCGTAGCGAGGCAAACATTTTTGGACGATTTTATGCTAAAAATAATCATATATAAATCTTGAGAAACATGATATAATAATTTTATTTTGCCATCAAAAGGAGGGGATGTTAGCCCTGTAAGCCCCCTAGATCCGTCACTGATACAATATAACTATATCGTATACCATCTTAAAATTTTATACGAAACGAAAAAGCATAGACACCAGCTAAAATGGATTTATGTGAGTTGGATTATCATGTTTATTCTCAAAATTCACATCAATTGGTATTTTGTCTCGTAGGAATGCGAGACCAAAGGGTGCAAGTTCGCGGCGGCTTGAACTATTTGTAAATAATCAACCAAAATTTTCCCACAAAAGGCGGGCCCGGGACCCCTGCCCTTAAATCCGCCTCTGGACTTCTTATTTATATCTTCTTACTTATATTGACCACGAAATGTTAACCTTGCTAATGAAATGTGGTAAAGGTAAGATGAACCTTTACTGACGGAAAAGCAGAGATTGAAAGGATCCCATAAATCAAAAATAGTTTTAAAAAATCCTATCAACCATTATTAGAGTGAAATTCAATTGATGAAAAAAGCTATTATTTTTTGGGACATTGATGAACTATAAAGATGATGTCAATGAACATATGATAGATAGAATCTCGTAATATAAGAGGTCTGTGTGCAAGGTGTGGCTGGCGCATTCATGTCTTCTTACTTGTGAAATAAGAAGCTTTATAGAGAATCACTGGAGAGGGCACCTCTTATGGCAGTCAGTGCCCCCCTTTTCTGGATCCTCCACTGAAGTCCGTATGTCTAATACTACAAGTAATTATAGGTCAATTATATTTGGTTGTATGGCGCACATGACTTTTTAGGGTTCATGTGACCTTGACCTTTTTTTCTTAGTTTATTGATAATTAATGTTGATTTTTTTTGGTTGGTTTTCATGGGTTCTTCTAACTTTAACCTTTACTTTTATCATGGTTCATTGAATAATGTTAAGTTTATGTGATACTTTTAGTAAAACCTTTATCTTACGGTACCAGAATATTTGGCGGGGTTGCATGCATGATTAATGGAGTTGCATGCATGATCAATTCGTGCAGAATAGTATAAAGTCTTTTACTGACTGTCCGTCAATGAATGAATGAATGAGTTAATGATAGAAAATATTATAAACAAAGCGTATAGTATAGTAAAGCATACATGTACTTTCTTTACTCTAATAAATTGATATGATGACACAAACATACCGCATCTTCTATTTTTACATCATTACAGGCTGAGACTAGTAAATTTTACAAACAAACATCATAATGTTATAACATAATTAATGTAATTACATGCTATAGAGTATTTATATTCCATTTTAGCTTAGTTCGAAGATAAGTGCAATAAGGTCTACGTTTTGTTTACGAAAAACGTGTACTCCCTATTTCGTAAAAGTGCCCGTTAAAAAAAAACTTTAACACGACAATTTTTTTTTACAATAACATATATATTGAATTTCTTTCCACGGACAATGTTCAGATCCGTGTTAACGTTGCTGTTCATAAATTTATGATTTCAAACAGAAATAAAACCGTGTCCAATACAAAGACAAAACTGGGTCATTATGTAAAAACAACATTGTCAAAACCGGGTCCTTCCATTTCGACATGACATATTTCTTTCGTTCCATGCACACACACACAAATATTGAGGTGCTCAAAGTGACTAGTCTTGCAATCTCCATGTTAATTTTTTCTTTCCGTACCTTTCTTTTCGTGCAATGTGCAGATTTGAACGAGAAATTAAACAAATTCGAGGCAAGGTTCACTCAATTCACCATTTTGACGTGCCTTTTTACTTATTTCTCCGTTTATCTAGAACGGTTGTAGAAAATATTTCATCTCACAATCGAAAATAGTTATATATGTATTTATATTCTTCAATATCATAAAATAACAAATAAATAAATAGAAACCCTACCTTTTCTCTGTCTGTTGATGGTCCGTGACCGTACCTAATATTAGATACCATTGAGTCCAAACATTTTTTGCCGGGGTAGTTTAGACACAGTGTTGCAAATTTACGCACATTATAAACAAATTGGGTGTTGTTGGTTTTTTTTTTTCTTTAACTTTTGTTGAGATTGGCTAAAACTGAAAATGTCTGTTATTTGCTGCGTAATCATGTCACGAATTCTTTGTAATGGGAAACATACGAAATTCAAAGAAAATTTAACGTAAACAAGAAATAAAATAAGACATAATATAAGTAAGGTTTAGAAAAATGTCATACAGTATAAGTAAATGGGATAATCAGGAATTCAGGTGATGCAGGAAAAGTTATCTCTTGGACCATAATACGACATAAGTGTGTTTTAGTGTTGTGCGATCTCCATTCATATCTTTCCTATTGGCTTATATACAAGATGTTTGCCTCACTAACTGTACATACATTGTACATCAAATCTAAAAAGCGATTGTCGTGTTCCCATAGGTATACATGCTATTAATGGATTAAACCTACGATTGAGGAAACCTATTAGTATATAAAATGATTAACTATAAATATTGGAATTTACCTATGATACATTCTAATAATATTACTATAACAAATAAATATCAATAACGTCGTCATAACAACAATTTAAAACACGATGAAAACTTGACATAACATTGTTTTCCTGGTGGATTTTTTACTATTTTATTAAATCCAGTATAGATATTTCACATCAGGTGGAAACTAGGTTGAGTTCAAAAACGAGGACTTTCAAACCACGTTGTTATTGTTCTTTCAGTTAAGTATTATAGATAAAGAACAATGAAACAAACAAAAAACCATCTTCGCTAGCCAAGGGTTGTGATCCAGTCCCCTCCTCTCCACCCTTGACAGATTAAGCAAACATTTGTGATCACAATTCTGCGCTATCTACCGGTAGATAAAAGTCATGCCCATTCCGACTACATCATTCCTGACCTATGAAGGTACTTGAACTCTCTTCAGTGTGGAGGTGTAAAATGGTTATGTCTAGTGTTCGTGAAGCAGCAACCCAAAATGAACAAAATAAACGTTGACATTCTATAAATTTGCACAAGAAACATACACAGAAACTCCAATTATTTGATAAAGAACTTTAAAAAATTGTCACTAAATATCGTCCTATTTTTTGGGTAAAGACTTGTTGCACAATCAGCACGTGGTAATTGTTTACTTACATGTTCTACATTTACACCTGATCATCTCAAAGGCGATTTTACATTGGTTGCAGTCAGTTACAACTGCGACCAATGGAAATTGTTACCTTAATCCGCCAAGGGTGGAGAAGAGGGGACTGGATCGCAACCCTTCGCTACCGAAGATGACAAAAAACAGGTTGGTAACAACCGTTGCCGTATAGTTTTTCTGGAAGAGAGGTTTGTATATGGAAACATTTTATTGTTGCAGTTACTCTTGCAGTCGTAGACACTTTACATGTATTTAATTTCAGCATTTTGGGACATAGTTAGCTTTTTTATAAATATAATTTTTATGAACACCTTTCATATAAATTATATTTATAAAACAAGCAAAGTAATTAGGTCACAAGTTGTACGATAAAGTGCGTATAAACTCACTGAATGCACGAATGACTCTATTCATAAAAAGTGTCCGTGTAACACCCATTATTGTACTGGGTTTCTATAGCTCTGCTAGTGGTAAAGTCGTACAAATTGTATCAATCAATAGAAAGGCCTAAGGATTGTTAATGCGTTTAAATAATTAAGCCCATTAAAGGTCTACATGTTGACTTCTGAGTATTAAATATATATCTGTAAGCGGTCGCTAGATATTTTATACAATATGAACTTTCAAAATGTCAGCAGATGAGATGAAAACTAAATTTGAAGGAAAATGGAAAGAATATAAAAGTGAAAATTTAGACGAAATTCTGAAAGCGTTGGGTAAGTATATCTGTTGTGTTATTTTATGTGTTCTTTATTTATAATTTTCAGTTACAATTCAAATTATTTTTAAACTAACAGCAGAAAAAAAAAACACTCGATTGAGCTATACAAAGATTTGTCAACTTTTGTTTGCTAAATATCAATGCCAAATATTTTATGCAAATTCAGGACAAAACCGTATCTGCAATGGGAGTTTACCGAAATAAAGGGGGAGGGATATTAGTTTGGAATGTCTCTATAGGGGGCGTATGTTTGGTTGCGGAGAGGATGGAACTTATCATCGGGGGCACATGTATAAGTTTAACTACAAGCTCATATGTTTAGTTTTATAGGAAAACTCATTGACGACTCAATTGGGGTAATAATGCGGATACCGCGGTATACGGAAATTGAGAAGAAGTAGTGTCAATTTTATGATTGCCAATATATTATTTTATTCTTATTTCATTTCAAGTAAAATCTATTTGGTTTTAGAAATAGGTTTTCCATTGAGAAAGATTGCTGCTCAGTTTTCACCAGTAAACACTATTACCATTGATGGGAGAAAAATAACTTCAATAATAAAATTCGGTCCAAAGAAAAAAGAGGAAAATTTCCTGTTAGATGCTGAGGTTGACATAAAAACCGATGATTGTAGCGATGGAAAGGTAAATATTGAACATCGGTAAAATATTTTTGCCAAAATATTCAATATCGGTAAAATACTGTTGCCTAAATATTGATTAAGGGTAAAGTATTATTGCCTAAATGTTGACTAGGGGTAAAATATTGTTGCCTAAATATTGAATATCGGTAAATACTGTTGCTGAAATGGTGAATAGGGGTATTATAGTAATTTAAATTCTTAAATAAAATCGTCCTTGACTTGGTACAGGCACTTCCTAATAACAGTAATGGGTTGAACCTGGTTTAAGTTTTGCATCGCCAATCCTTCCACATGAATTGGAGTCACCGTGTATTGGGAAGTCAGTGTCCTCAATGAAATGTTGCATGGCTTTGTTTGCGCGCATCTGAACCGTCTGGGCTGTGTTTGTTTACATTTCGCTCAACCAAACGGACGTTCGTAAATAAAATTAGCTCCAAGTGCCTAATGCCTAATGCATCCAGATAGCATATAACACACTTACCGGTATCTAATTTAACGTCCCTAATAACTTCACTTTGAACGTGGCTTGGTTTTTAAACGGGCCTTTTTTGCCACCTGCAGTTTTAAGACGTGATTACGTATACTATAAAATTCAAACTTAAATTTACACACAAAGTATTAATACATGTAATAAAACACTAATCTTACATACTCATTCTCGTTAACTCCCATTATATAAATTTAAAACAGTGCATGACAACATATACAGATTGTGTATGGACAACACTTACGATTCCGAATGATACCACGAAGTCTGCAGTTACGGTTACCAGGGTAATACAAGGAGAAGATCTAGTCATGGTAACTATTTGTTTACATTTTATATCACTGCAACACTGAAACAAGTATTATATAGGTAGAGGATGTTGTCATTGAATATATTTATTATAAACTCGTGTTATATGTAACGTTTCTCAAATTTGTTTTGTACTCTAAACCAAATTGGTATAATCAGCAGGATTTTACACAGGGAAAAGTGAAACTTTAAATGCATCTAAAGCTATAAATTTGGGTTATAAGACAACGAGACAGCAACTCAATGACAAAAATAACTACACGACATTGAAAGCGTTAAGAGCAACGTACAATCTCAACAATAATCAGGTGTCAACACAATATGCCAAGCGCTAAATCAACCCGTAAGTCTGTAAAATGTAAATGAATTAAACAACTGTTTTCTTCTTCTAAAAAATAAACCAAATGTCATTTAAGACGATATCACGTGGTGATGTAACCGGGAAACGATTTTTCAAGAGGACATAGAAAAGAGACAAGACGCCTAGAGATTGTCCAAACAGATAATCGTGACATGTTTTGAGCTTTACATTTTAAATCTTTTTGAATGTTCAGGACTGATAAATTATAACTGTTTTTTTTGTATACCAGAGCCTTTTGTTTGTTTTATATTTTAATTGTTTGTAGCTGTTCACCATTGACTATGGCTCGGGGGCACTTCAATACTTAACTGATAGAGGGTGCCGCTGGGGTTCTGTTACCCCACCCTTTTCATATTACAACATTTTAATTTCTTCGTTCATCCTTACATTTATTCGATAGTATTCACTAATGAAATAAAAACATCACTCCTTACAGTAAGATAAGACGGCATGTTTTATGCTTTCTTGGATAAATATGTCATTTACACCACCATTTATTCAATTTTAAAACATATTTTTAGTAATTAGTAACAGAATATAAGATGCACTCGGATAGTCTCATAGTTGTAAAAAGGTACATTCTTTTTAAATTACATGCCAAAATTTTAAAAAAAAAACTAGTAGGAAATATAAAAACAGAAAAAATATAAACAAATGCAATGAAAGCTCATCAAAACAAACAAAAACAAACAAAAACAAAAATAAATTAATGTATACTAATATTTGTACGACCACAAAGAAAATAAGAAAGGCACAAAAAAAAAAAAACACTAAAAAAACCCACATAAACACATTACATTACGGAACAGAATCTTTTTCAAGATAACTGGGGTTTTTTTTCAAATATTTATTTCAATATTTCCCTTTATTTATCTTCTTGAGTATACCAGTTTTGCTAAATTATAAATCATTAGTAATCATTCAAGGTGAAGAAGAAATCATATGTATTTTAGGGGTTGTCAACATCGTAGTTATGTCGATTCCGACGATGTTTTTTTTTTTCAATTTAAAACCGATTTTTCCTAGAGGCCTTTCCTCCTAGATTTGTTTTACCTCATGTTTGCGCAGGAATTTTTTAACTTTGATCTGAGCCTAGATAAGTTTTAAAAACGATTCCTATCCACTCCTATCCCGAAGTTCTACAACAATCCTTTTCCACATGTATGTACTAAACAATTCGTTATGATGTCGTGTTTATCAAAATCTCTTGTACGATTACTGTCCTTGGTCTAAATATTTCATTTTCTTCGCCAAAAACTATAGAATAATTAGATATACTACTGTGTTGATTGAATTGTTACTTGTATATTATTTATGATATGTATCAAGTCAATTAAATATGTCAACAACTTAAATTGGTTTAAAACAAAACCTTTGTGTATATTTTTTATGTAAAAGACATTTCTAAGGGAAGTGAACAGTCGATAGGCCATTATTATTAAATAAATTTATGAATGCTACCTCTTTTCTCGTTACAGTTATTTACGTCAAGCTAGGACAATGTTTGTTCGTTTGTAAGATATTGAGAAACCTCTTATTTGAGAACTATGCATGACGCATATACCAATTGATATGTATTAAAGTCATATGAAACTTCAAATTGAAAAAAAATAGTTGAAAACGGCTTTTGGCTGTCTTGTGCACTAATTCGCCGAGGCCTTAACTACAAGACCTCTCTTTAGAATTCGGCCACTTCATAGCAATAGGAGGTAAATAGAAATAGCTGATTCTGAAACAACAAATTGAACCAAAACATCATTTAAAATATGCTAAGAAAACATTTAATTGATAAATGGGAACGTATGAAAAATATAAAAAAACAAATATTAAGGATCTCATAAATCAATAAAGGCTTTGCTGTAAGTGCTCTGTGTTGATTGTTTATTAACCTCACGATCCGGTAAACTTCGGAAACAAACTCGGAAGTTAATTAGATTGCGATCAAAAATCATTGAATATGTCTATAATACGTTATAGAATCGTCATAAACAAGGACCTAGTTTAGTATATATACATGTATTGGTTAAATGATTCCGGTCATATTTACGTTGCAGGAAACTCGTTTCAAAGGATTTAAGGAAGAATATGTTGGTCTGTTATACACCAAACAAAGTGGTATTAAGACCTTGTTGATAAATATTCCGTATCAACTTCACAAATAATACATGATGGTCTTGATGTATAGATTCTGCGTACTGATGTTGTTTATCATCTTAATAACGTGTTATATTGTTCTTTTATTTTTCTTTGTTCTATTATTAATATTACTTTTACTGTTTGGTCTGTTTTCTATGATATCCATTTGACGTGGCTCGGTACTTATACATCCCGTCAATGTGTTTGTATTATCTTTCATTTTTGCTGGTGTGTTTTGTACGTGTGACTTTTTGTGTTTCTTTGGTATATATGACGTGGCTCTGTACTTTTAAAGATCCCGTCATTATGTTATTGTTCTATTATAATGCCCATTATGTTATTGTCCTATTATATTTTTGAAAATATTTGAACGACAAAATTATTTTACTCGCGTAGTGGTATTAATCATATGTGGATTCTTAAAATTCTAAAGAACTTCTGGATACTTTTAAATCTCAGTCTTTTTCTAAAATTAGTTCTAACAATACTTTTGGTTTTGTAACCCTGTATACCATTATTCCCCATATGAAATTATAATTTTTTTGAAAATACTTTGAAAGACAAAATTATTTTATATTTTTCCTGTGTGACGTTTACATTTTCTGACGTCAAACACGCGAAACAATGAATGTGGTTGTTATATTTGATAGATGTGTTTTGTGCTTCTTCGTTAAATATTTGTTTGTTTTGAGATTGTGACACAGTGATGACTGCTGTACCCATATTTTGACAATTTTGCCTATTATGTCTGTTTTGTTCACGCATCGTTGTAAATGGAATTTGATGCGACTGTCATACAAGTGAGAGGTTTAGCGCTATAAAACCAGGTTCAATCCACCATTTTCTACATTTGAAAATGCCTGTACCAAGTCAGGAATATGACAGTTGTTGTCCATTCGTTTGATGTGTTTTATCATTTGATTTTGCCATTTTATTATGGACTTTCCGTTTTGAATTTTCCTCGGAGTTCAGTATTTTTGTGATTTTACTTTTTAAATATGCAGCAATACCTATTTATTGTATAAAAAATATGGACGGAACTATATAATACAATTTGTAAATCAATTGTTAACCGACAAAAAGTCCATTCACTATAATAAGAAAATGTGTAAAAATAAAACGAATTCTTTATCTACAATTTCATTTCTATGGCTCATTATAGTATTATAGTTTGTCGATATGTGGTTGACATTCCAGTTATTGACGTTGCAGTGACGACTGCCCTTATTTCATGATAATCTGGCAGTATATCAATGGTGACTCTTGTTTCTGTCGTTGTAGATGGCATCAAAATATCTGACATTCCTTTTGCAGAGCCTATTGCTACCTGGAACGAAACTATATCTGTGGATTGAAACACTCCGTTCCAGTCTATATAATTGGTGCCATAGCCAAACCCTTTCCCTACAATTGAAAAATAGATAAAATTGCATTCGATAGATTAACATGCATATTTATATACACAAGGAACTGGTTTTATATCAAATTAAAATGAAGATAACCAACAAAAATGTGGATAAGTATATATAATCAGAAAGTGCACATTGACTTAATTTTCCCTTGGAAAAAAAATACAATTGACTATTTACAGACTATTATATCATTTCAATTATTACACTACAGAAGAAGAGGCTTCTTATCAGATGTTTCCCTCTTAGATTGATTATTCCAAAAGTATCGTGCTACCTCAGTGATTCGCTATGCAAGTACTATTTATTCTTTTTGATTGTAGGGTTGCTTTTTATATCCGTTTCACAGATGATATCGGATATGTTCCTTATGTCTTTACTACAATCCCGTTCCCTTTTCACGAATCTGACCTACCGAATAAGACTAATTACCGGGTTCGGAATAACATGAGCAACGAGACGGGTGCCACTTGTGACGCAGGATCAGCTCATCCTTCCGCAGCACCTGAGATCACCCACATATTTTGGTGAGTTCGTGTTGCTTAGTCTTTAGGTTTCTATGTTGTGTCTTGTGTACTATTATTTGTCTGTTTGTCTTTTTCTTTTTTAGCCATGGCGTCGTCAGTTTATTTTTGATCTATGAGTTGAATGTACCTCTTGTATCTTTCTGCCTTTTTTTACATAATTGTATTCATATGCCTTACCTGATAAGAATGGTTTATTATGTTCACATGTCACTGACGCCTGTTTGGGGATACTGGAGATATTTCCGACATTTGTTCCTACAACATTCACGCTGTATGTCTCCTGGTTTTTCATGGGAACATTTTTAATTCGAATGTAATTCTTGTTAGGAGTTTGAATATCCGAGAACAACGTTTTGTTTCTAAACACTCGTGTTGTATATGACTGAATTCTAGAAAGATCATAAAAATTATCCCATCGGAAAGTAAGTGTCTTCTGGTCTCCAGTTACGTTACTTATTCCTGTGTCGGTTATAAACTGTATTTTTGAACCAATGTTTTCTGGTGGAATGTAAGAGACCACTAACGGTCCGTTATGGGCAAATCCAGATAATTGAATCCCATTTATACAGCGAAGTTTAAGTAATATCCTGCTTCCGTGTTGGACCCTAAAATTTTTTGAATGAGAAAAAGATATTGATGATGTAGCTGTCCAACCAATGATGTCACATGATGATTCTGAAAATCCTGAAATAAAAGATTTATTCTGAAATACGGTATTGAATGACTAGATGATCTGCCTAATTCATTTTTATAAACATTATATCTTCTATCAATACCTGATATCTTATCAGCAGGTACATATTTCACTTGAATCTAAATTGAATAATTCAGAACAAAAGTGATGAATATCAACAACAGTCAGTTGAATTATCTTTAGAAAGATATTTAGAATAAAATAAACCTTTTTCTGGAAATGTAAAAACATTACCCATGTGTTATGTTTTTTTTTTTTTTTTTTTATAATCATCTACATATACCCCGTTGTTAATGGGTATATCAGGTTATATGTAATGCACACTGTTGTCAACATAACGAAACTATAAACAACTTTCGTACAAGTGGAAGATTCAGCTTACCATTAAATCAGATTTAACCCAACATGTGTTTTTACGGAAATGGCTGTATTAAGTCAGAAATATGATTTGTCGAGCGTTTTGTTGTTGTAGGAATTATTGAACTTATCTTTATTCAATTTACCTTTGAGTTCAGTTCAACTTTTGTTGGTATTTTTGTCACCTTTTCTTATTAAGTATTTACGTACCGATGCAATATTCACAAAATTTTACATCACTTTCATCGTCAACAACATGCCATCGTGAATGTACAATGGTGGTTGTGTCGTTCTGGGCATCAACTCGGTACCCTAGAGATGATTCTAAACTTTGAATTACGGGCGGAGTGTGATCAACTACAAATGGATGAGACGTGAATTCAGTTTGTAATCCCGCATGGTTTATAACGACAGCTTGAACATAAACATGTTCACCATGTGTCAGATTGGCCTCTACAATGTCATGCATACGATGTGTTGATGAGATTGCTGACTTCATCGTCTGTAATTCAAAACTACCGTTGACGCTTCCAATTCCTATGTTGACTTGCTTTATGCCACTGTCTAGATCGATCGCTCGGACACAAATGGAAAATCTGTCAGGTAAAATTTGTTGGGTAGTAATGGTTTCAATATCATGCGCCTCTATATTTATTGAGGAGCATTTTAAGACACTTATCGAAATTTCTTGTGATTTTAAACCCCATATGCATTCAATGAAAAATATTTCGGTGCCGTTTCAAATGCAAAGAAGTTGTATTCTGTTATCAACGAACCATCTGAATTACGAGCAAAAGGTAGAACCATTGAAATATCGTCAACTGTCAACACAGCTTTAAAGTCAAACGTGACTTCTGTTATACAGACTGTTATCTTATAAACATTGTTTTTATGACATGTTATTTGATCTAACCACTTATCTTTGCCAGTGATCTGTTTTTCATATATCTTATCAAAACGTTTACAGTCAAATGATTGAGGCGGTGTATTGTCTATTGATAATGGCAATGACGTCACAATAGGACTTTCGTGACCAGCCTTGTCAAAAGCCTTCACCGTGGCTGTAATCGTGTCTCCGTGGCTCAGATTCCCATCATAAACTATGTGGTCCTGAATATCTAACTTTTGAAAACTAAACGAATCATTTACCAAGGGACGTTTACCATTAACAATAAATCCTACGTAATATGAATCAATGAACGAATGTTCGTCATCAAACCCGTGCCAGGAAAACTGAACTAGTTGATTATTAGACTGGTAAATGGCGTCCCTGTGATGTCCAGTATTATAGACTATTCCAGCAATGGGTGCGATATCATCAATTACAAACCCATCGGAGCTAAGTTCGGTTTGTAGACCTATATTATTGATGGCTCTTACAGTTGTGTAATATCTGGTTCCTGGTTCAAAAAGAAAACCATTCCAGGCTACCATTGTCTTATTACCAACATCATGCATACGCATTATGTCATCAGCTGAAAAAAATAAAATAATCCTGTTAGTAAAGTTCAGGTTTTTTTTTATCTCTCCATTTGTTGATAAAAAATGAAATAAATACTAGTTCAACGCCACTTCCTAATACAAAATGATTAGGATAATTGTCTTTTAATTTTTCATATGAATTTAACATACCATACGGTGAAGTTCCGAGCGATACCATTAAATTCTTGATTCCACTTTCGTCATCGTAAAATACACCGTCCCAACAGGATAATACAGAATCTGTTGATAGAATATAATCCACATCCTCCTCACAGTTTGATATGGAATCGATAACAAAATATCTCTTGTGTACAGCAGGTGACGTGTGATCGACTTGAAATGATTCTGATTGGAATATGGCATATAATGTAAACGAGTACCATGCTCTGACGTATGCAACATAGTTCGCCTTATGTTTCAGTTGACTGCTTGGAGACAAACAGTGAATGGCTTTTGTGTCCTGTCCGACATCATGCCAAGGGTTTTCTGATGCTAAATTGAAAACACCCTGGCCTGGCTGCTCGTTCTGTATACCAAATGTATATTCAAAACGCCATATTGTTTCGTTTATGTATTTTGTCCATTCAGAGCGTAGACAAGACGATGATCCTAGTATACCTACATCAGGGTCGGCACAATTAATTTAACACTGATTGGAAATTTACCATTGCTATCAGTTTTGATATTACATTTTGATTTTGAATCGGCTTTACATTTTTGTCCAACAACAGCACACGTGCAGTCGTTATTGCAATATTCTGCAACACAAGAATGTTTCTGTATAACGAGATTTCCCTTGGTAAAATTCAGGTTAAAACTCACTACATTAGTCGTTATTTTGATTTGAGAACTTAACAGCCCAGCATTGTTTTCTGCCCAGATAGTGAAAACTAGCTTCTCGCGTAATTTGTTGGTACTATCGATGTCTAGGGTTGTGCTTTGCATGCCTCCCGGATCCTGTTGATCAGGTTTGACCTTATAGGCGTCAATAATAGCAGCCCTACTGTAATCATAGCCAATCGATATATAATATGATTTAATATCAGACTCGACATCACTGAATCCATACCATGTCAAATGAAATCTTATGGATTTAAAGGTCCCAGGAATCACTTCCCAATTTAATGGCGGCATAAATCCCCCGACTTGAGGAGGAGAATAATCGAGCAACACGTCAGAACTATATGAAGTGTTACAAAGTAAGACAGCGTTGCAAGCTGTCACCTTTACTACATAAACGTCTCCTAGACGAAGTTGATCGTCTTTTACCAATTTGACGGTAAAAGTATTTTCGTTCGATATGACTGTGTCCGCCATTGGAATATGAGAGTCCAACTTGCTATGGATCGAGATAGTGGTTCTTACAATAGGACTCCGATCATCGTCAAATTTCCACCTTAGTTTGAAAAAAGATGGGTCTGAAATTATTTGAATGATACTAGACTGATTATCATTTATACTTTCTATAAACGGACGGGTTATTAAAACCGGGGGAGTGTCATCTATTATAAAACTCTGCGAAGATCTTTCCACGCATAATTCCACTTTATTACAGGCTCTTACAGTCACAAACATAGGCACATCATCTTTAAGTCCCAGTTGAGTTTTAACAAAAGATGATGATAAAGATACATTCCAGTGTTTCATGATGTCACAAATCAATGGTTGTGTACCTATGCATACTTCAAAATGGTCGATACCGGATTGTGGGTCTTCAAATCCAATCCATGTGGCATGTAGTGATGAGCTGGAATGATACAAACAGTTTTAATATACATAAACATATATATCATGTGTGTATGCGGTTTGATTGGGATTTCTTTGTTTTGAAACTTTGATACCACTTGAGCCACTTGATCTGGTTTTTTGTAAACTTTGTACACTCACAAAAAAGTAAAATCACAAAAATACTGAACTCCGACGAAAATTCAAAATGGAAAGTCCTTAAACAAATGGCAAAGTCAAAAGCTCAAACATTTTAAACGAATGGGTAACAACTGTTATAATCTTGACTTGGAATAGGCATTTTCTTATGTAGAAAATGGTGGAATAAACCTGGTCTTATAGCTAGCCAAACCTCTCACTTTTATGACGTCCGCATCAAATTCCATTATGTTGACAACGATGTGTGAACACAACAAACAGACATGATAGGTCTGGTAGATGATAGACAGAAGACTTTGCACGTTAAAGCTTTCTACAAATACCAACTGATTGTCTTTTATATGTCTCAGTGATTTTATTATCATAAACGTATTTAATTATTTACACGACTTTAATACATGTGAAATGTGTTACCAAATTACACATAGTCAGGCAATTCAGAACTTCACATACGGTATAAACCTTAACTGATTAATAGGGATACGTGATTAAAATGTATATTCTACTATTATAGATTTTCGCAACAGATAATATTACATATCGTATTCCAACTTGATTAGGTTACAATGGTGTTTTGAACTTTAGGTGTTTATTGTGGTTGTTTCATTGATGTATATCTGATATATCCATACGGTGTACAATTATCTAAAATATCATTTGTATATATTTTAGTACGTACTTATCAGACTGGTATTTTGAATGAATTCCAGGTTCCCCAACAACTACTAAGCCTGGTATAGGAGCAGAGTTGTCAATTATTACACCATTAGATGAACCATGACTACAAAGTCCTGCTCCATTACATGCTTTCAGTATACAGTAATACCTAACTCCTTGAACAAAGGTTGATGTCCAGGTCTTTGCTAGAATAAATTTAATATATACTAGTCAAAAAAGTAATGATACACAAGTTTAAACTCCAATTTATCATAAAATATAATAAATAGGAAAAACTGTTAAATTATCCAATGAAAACATTCATTAGCAACGCAAATGCTTATGATTAAAAGAATCTGACCAAATTGGAAAGTGAGAAAATATCGTGTTATTGAACACAGGGTCAAATTTATTTTGTGTTCAATTTCATTATATATGTAAAAATATTGCCTTGTATCGTTTCTTTTGTTGACTATTATACTTTTAAAATTTATTAAAATGTTATTTCTGTATATTCTAAAAATCACACAATTTTTATATATTACAGTTCAAACAAATCATTTTAAAACCCCTAAAGGAAATATTTTATCCTGATGTTTCCTTTTTTTAAGCGTAAATTAGAAAAATCAGTTCTTACTGTTTCTCAAACCAACGTTTATCAGTGTTTCTATATCGTCATTTCCAGCTGTTAAACCAAGTCCAACATAATAACTCTCAATCTGTGAATGTGGATCATAAAATCCTCTCCACTTACAACATATACTTGTTGTATTTCTCTGGTAATCTATATCAATCTACAATATGTTTTATAATTTTGAATTACACTGGTTTACATATTAAATAGGTTCACTACCCTCTTAAAAATTAAAAAAAAAAAAAACAGAAATAAACGTTGGTCATTGTGTGTTACTAAACACAATATTTAGGTTTCATCTTTAAGAGTCACATTCTACGAAGGATCTGCAAGTATTATTGAGAAGACTGATCATTTCAACACTCACTTTCAATTGATTTTCTTTGGATAATTCTTTACCATTTCTATTCCTCAAATGTAAACAACACAAAGCAATCTCTATTTGTAAATTATGAATGATAAATGAGAAAAATATCCCCCTGATAGAGAGCCTTTACATTGTTCGTTTGAGGTCCACGTGGAAGATATTGTTCAATTTATTTTTTGCATATGACTTCTATAATGTTTGATATCGAGAGTAATCGATGAAGGTTGTTTACGAAAGACTTGTTGTTTTCAATGATATATCTCATCTTTTTTGTATACTCACTGCATCTGTTTCACCTTGATTGTTGGGAAGAAAAATATCCATGATGTGGCCAAATACTGGCGCTGTACTATCAATGACAAACGGCGTCGACACAGAAAATGAGGAAAGACCAGCTCCGTTTGTTGCCTGAGAGAAATCAAAGTAATTTAAAAACAGTTATTATAGAAACCAGGATTAATTGTTTTGACACCGGAATCGCGTTTCTTTTACATGTTCTACAAATAAAAAGACTTGTCGGTGGTGCTAGAAAAAAAATAAAAAGTAAAACAAAAGTACGAAGTTGAGTATGCACATTTTATTATTTGTTCCAAAATACATTCAGACAAAATGAATAAAAGCTTGCCTTAGTGTAAACATACAAAAGTTCTTTGATATATTTTGTCAAAAATTATATTAAATTGTAAAATGTTATCGAAATACTCTTCATGTCGTAAGTGGTAAAAAAATTTGATAAGAATTCGGAAATTAAAGAAATGCATGTAGAAGATACACTTATTTACAGGGTTTTGAAACGAAAAACGATGGTTTTTATTACATGTAATAAAAAGGAAAAAGGAAGAATAAGCTTCACTTCCTTTGCATCATAACAAAATATCGTACATTGTACTAGTTTTAAGAAGTTTAATGAGTTATATATATGTCATTCTTTAATGAAACACTAAGTAAATCAGAAACCGTATCGACTTTTATCAGCTATGCTACGTGTGTACGTATTAGTGAAAAAAAATATTTGTCGAAATGCGCAACTATTGCTGTAGAACAAGTTCATTATGATATCCAATTTCAATCAGATCCTGTTATTCTTTTAATATCAAGTAAAAAATATATAAATTTGTAAAAAAATAATTAAATAATTAGTAAACATGCCTATATGAATTAGTAATTCGATTGTTGTTTATATAAAATTTGCAAATGTTGGTTAAAATATTTTCACTGAATTAAACATCTTTCAATAAATGTCTTCAAAGAAAACACTATTTTAATGCACAGTGAAATAGTCTTATCAACATGTATAACCATCAACAGAAGTCAAAATTTAATAAAACTTCAACGTTTTCTTCTTCTTCTTCTTCTTCTTCTTCTTCTTATTATTATTATTATTATTTTTATTACATTATTACATTAATTATTATTATTTATTATTATTATTATTATTATTATTATTATTATTATATTATTATTATTTTATTACATTAATTATTATTATTATTATTATTATTATTATTATTATTACATTAATTATTATTATTTTATTACTATTATTATTATTATTATTATTATTATTATTATTATTACATTAATTATTATTATTATTATTATTATTATTATTTTAAAATTACTACAAAATGAGTATTATATATTAAGGATTTTATGTATACTTGTTAGTCTTTTATTTAGTAATGTACCTTTATGATAGCATAATACTGGTGCCCATCAGTCAATCGACTGTCTCCATTAATTTCTGCAAACATTTTAGCTTCATAGAAGGGCACAATATCGGCGGTGTTGTTTGAAGAACCAATTCCGATTTCGAATTGTAATATTCCACTTTCTTTATCTTCGAACCCAAACCACTGGACCGAAATTCGCTGATTTTTTACAAAATACCTAAGCCCTCTTTCAACTTGTGTTGTTCCAGATACAGGTGAAGTGTTGTCGTAAATAACGCCTTCTGAATGTGTTTCCACAGACCGATCCAAGTGATCAAAAGCTGAAAATAAAATTTAAAATCAGATATGATTCAGATGAATTTCTGCGTTTTTATATGAACATCTCCTAAATAGATGTCCATTTGCTGAACAAAACATTCTGATTATTTGATAGCACCAAATTATACGACAAATTATTTGACAGGCCATACTTTCTGACATTCAGGTAAACATTCATCACGAAAAGAGCTTTGGAAACAGCAAATATATAAAGTGTTTAGTTCGACAAACATGTAATGTTCATATTGAAATAAGAAAAAAGCGAATGCCACAGATTTTGTTTAAATTTTCATGAGAATTTTTATCTAAATCTGAACATACTAGTAGATGATAACATAATTAATGTTACTTCGGTTGATTATACAATTGAAACGTTGTAAAACTTCATTTGATGTTTTTTAGAATTTAAAAAAAAACCTTTGACGTTTTTGCTATCACACGACATTAATTTACTACACATGCTGACGAACCTTTTCAATGAAAATACATTTGTTATGCACACGATGGAAACCATATCATGTGGTCTAAAAAGTTGAACACTTACCATATTAAAAGATATATATGTCATGAAGTAAAATCCTTTCTAAGCATTTTTTTCTGATATATCTTGATTTTGAAATAATATCAAACATTGATTCACAATAATTTATGTACACTCCAAACAGCATTATAATTGATACATTACATTAACCAATGTCATAACCTAGTGAGGAATCTTTACTTTAGTTGAAGTCGTTGGTTTCTGTCGGTCATATTTAGTTTTTATTGTATTAACATAAATCCGTTTGTTTTCTCGTTTGAAATGTTTGGGTTTTATTTTTTTCATTTTATTATAGCGAGACCTTTAACGCTTTATTTACAAATTGGATTTTACCCATTGATGAATGCCACACGGTGGCTTTTAGTTCTTTACATCTACGAAATTCGGTCTCTGTTGGATAGTTGCCTCATGGTCATTCATACCACGTCTCTTTATGGTCATACCGAATGTCACTTCAATTATATCAAATGCACCATGTTTTAGCACTGACCAATCGGTTAAAACTATACTTATGTCAGATAATTTATTACAGCTAATTGTATTATTTGTTTATTGCCCATTTGACACTATTATTGTACCGCATCAGCAGTATAAATCAAGCTATTTATTCGTAATCTAAAGACATTTATGGTGTTGTTGTTACCTCGAATAGTAGCATAATATATTTGTCCAAGTTGTAAGCGCAAGTCTGTAACTACAACAAAGTCTGCCAGACCAGCTGTTGTAAAGGGTACAACATCAGTTCCTCCGATACTGGTACCTGTAAGTAAGCATAAATCTTAGATATCTCTATATGATTATACCTATCATTATTATACAATATTCTCATGTATCTAGTTCAATTTTACACATTTCGTTTTATTCTAACATCTAATATACTCTGTTTTTTCGAGGAAGGAACTGTTTTGTAGGTTCAAAAAGTACGAAAGTACATCTTTCGTTAAGAAACATTTGCATTCAATAATCATATTTAATTGTTCTTACCTATTGCGTAGTGGTAAAATGCAACTGCATTTGGATATCCCATGTCTATTACTTTCGAATTCCCAGTAAATCCTGACCAATGAATATTAATTGATGAGCCTTCAATTACATAACCATTTATTGATGGTATAGAAACTGTGCCACCCTTAAGTATGTCATCATTAACTAAGAATCCATCACTGCAACCTTGAAAAGAATCTGTCAAAGCGCATATATACAATATTCCATTTTTCTTTAAATATGGATTATCAAAATTAACGAAACCGTTCGTTGTATCCATTGAAAACAAGCATGATAAGTCAAGAGAGCAATCTATAGATGGAATTACTTGATGTTTCATTAGAAACCATTTAACTGAAACGTCAATTACTCCTAGTAAAAATCCAGAAATTTTTACATTCTGTTCAGCGAAATCCATCTCATTGTCGTGAAGAACTTTCAAATATTTTCCAATGTTAGAACTGTGCTTTAGTTCTGATATGCGCTTAATGGCTGGATTATTCAGATTTAGATCATAAATAATCTTTTTATCATAGATGTTTGGATCGTCTATCACAGTAGATCTGCTGCAATCTCGTCTGATATCGCCTGATGGACAGAATGCTTCTATACAAACATATATTTGATGGTGAAGATAAACTGGAATACTCAGACAGTTAGAATCCTGTAATGTATAAAAGATCGAGCAAACATTTTCATATCAGAAAGGCAAAAAACAAAACCATTATTGCATCTACAGCTGACGACATTTGGAATAAAAAGAGTGAGAGATACTGTAGACAGCCAATAATATGGGCAAAAGAAAATTTCTTTAATCAATAAAGCACTAATTGCCCACTACAAGAGTGACATATTTCAAGACGAAAACAGGTGATAGGTTCAATCTGCGAGTAAGAAAAAATCGGAAATAAGATATTGGACTGTGACAATGACAAAAGGAACGTGTTGTAAAATATCTGAAACAGCTTTGTGTTAATTTACGTTTTGATTGAGTTAAGCCTTCCAATTGATGTTTTATCGTGTGTTTTCTATGTTGTGATGTTATACTATTGTTTCAGAAAAGGGAGAAGGTTTGGTACCATTAAAACGTTTAATCCCGCTGCAAATGTTTGCACCTCTCCTAAGTCAGGAATCTGATGTACAGTAGTTGTCGTTTGTTTATGTAATTTATACGTGTTTCTCGTTTCTCGTTTTTATATAGACTAGACCGTTGGTTTTACCGTTTGAATGGTTTTACACTAGTACTTTTGGGGCCCTTTATAGCTTGTTGTTCGGTGTGAGCCAAGGCTCCGTGTTGAAGGCCGTACATTGACCTATAATGGTTTACTTTTATAAATTGTTATTTGGATGGAGAGTTGTCTCATTGGCACTCACACCACATCTTCATATATCTATTGTATAAAACATACGCAACTGACAAAATTAGAAAATACTAAGGGTAAAGTTAAAGGGGCATTAGCTGTCAAATACATGTTTACCGATTTGACTCAAATTCTCAAATTTGATTAATAACTTGCTAAAACGTATATTCAAATGATAAAATAAACTATTAACAGGGCTTGGGCTCGATAATATGTATCAATGTTTCGTGAGTTTTTTTTAGTCTAGATGCCATCTAATTAACTATCTTGTTGACCCCTGAAGACTGCCGACGGTCATATAAGCGATATAAATATATCTAAATATAGAAGTGAACGCGTGCAATTGGATTTTTCTAGGTCTGTTTAATTACATATTTATTTATAGGATAAGAATATATGTTAATCATCGTTTTTATCTGTATAAGGATGAGTTTCTGTGGATCAAATTAGTCAATCAAATGATTTACTTTTTTAACTTTCAATGTTTACATTCGTTTTCTTTTAATAAATGAACACACGCATAAGTCATGCGTATTCCATTACTAGCTAGGGTTTTGATTTGAAGGGATTCAATGAGGTCGAAGTATTCACTTCGCATCATTGATGTTCCTTAGCTTATTTTGACTAAATTGAACAATACTGGCTGATAAAACTAAAAGTCAATTATTATTTCACTATTTCATTTTCATGAATGAGTGAACAAAACATATCATTATCTAAATTTTCTTTATATTTCGTAGCTAGTTTCCGTTTAAAAACCAAATGTATGTCGAAAAAAACACAATGGTAAAAAAGCACCAGCCTACAAAAAAAACTACATATTAAACGTAAAACTGATTGAGCAATATGACCCCGACCCAAAAACCTGGAGCCATAAACGAAACATGGCTTATCTTTTACCAGATCAAACGCGTCATTTTATGTATGGTTTGGTAAGCCGACAAAAGATGTATAAATACAATTATAATTTAGAAGCTACATAACCAAAAATGATCTTTAGGATTTTTATTGTGACTGACGAACTAAAACCATCTTTTTATTGACCATGTGGTAAAACGGATACATTTCTCCAATTTCTCGGATTTTGAATATAACCATCATGCATGTAACGCTAAATATATAGTCTTCATATGTTTAAGTTATGTATGGTTCTAACATGCAGTGCTAGTGTAAAATAAACCAGTTTTACACTGCTGATAATAAATAAACAGAAGACTGATATCGGTTTCGAGGATATTCTTATAATTAGAATACTTTCAACACCGATCAAAATTAAGTAAGTCATGACTTAATAATTTACCGTAAAAAGTTCTGTTTGTTCAGCAGTTTTTTTTTCCTATGTATACCTTCCAGTTAGTCAGCATTGTATTGCCTCTGTCTTTGAATAAAGACCATCTGTAACCAACTGGAATGGTTTCCTTATACAATCCAGTGCAGGGTGATTTCCGCCATTTTACAGTTGTGTTGATGCAATTATCCTCCAAATGAAGCGAAGCCTGAACTTTTATGTTCTTGGATGTTACTGTTTCAACTACAATGTCACTAGAAATGGAAGGCTTAAGACATTTCAATCCAAAACACGTCTTAACAAATACCTTATAAACTGATTCTTTAAAATTTCCATGAAAATATTTATATAGATACGTCCCAACCGATTCATACAAAAGTCTGCCTTCACAAGTAGTAGCATTTGTCATTTGGCATAGTGCTACTTCATAATGTGATACATACTGCTTATATTCTTCGCCAATTGACCAGTAAACAGGTAGGAATGTAGTCGAAGATTGCAATTCCATGTCTTGATCACACTGATGAAGAAATAATGTAATATTTGAAGATTTATTCGAATTATTACTGTCTACATCGATGGAAATCTTTGAGACGGAAACTAAAGGAATAAATGTTATAATCATCTGATTCAAAATTTGTCTTTCAGATTTGACAAGAACATTTGTGTTTGATATTGTAAATGATGCGTTTGGAAAAACCGTAAACAAAGAATGAGTGACGCCATGTTGAAGAGGTTTAGAAAGTTGAAGTACACTTTTTGATGATGAGATAATCCATTTGTCCAAAACGTTCTCTACCCCACATCGAATACCATGGTAAATCGTCAATGACGACGTCACAGATGTACTATCTAAGATCACAAACCCATCGGACCATACTCTGTAGATTTCCTGATTTTTATAAGATGCTCTGATAGTCACATAATATTTTTTCTCTGTTTTAAGTTGGACCATAGATTCGCACGTTATTTCTTCGTTGGTTGCGTTAAACACGTGAAAAGCTATTGCATCATCGGATTTGTTAACGGTACCGATTCCTACTTCAAGGTTGATCTTCTCAGTAATAAAACCTTTCATTATAAAACAGTAAAAGTTAGCGTCATATATAACATCTACATCTTGGTAAGGTCGTTTACTTCCAGGATAAACATCTAAAACTATTCCGTGTCTAGGTGGAATTAAATTTGGTAGTTTGAAAGAAGGTGTATTTATACTGCAATAATGTCCAGCATAGTTGTATACGTGCATTTGAATATAGAAGTCTAAACTTTTCTCTGAATCATACATTTGTAATTTGTTCACAGGGTATTTAATGCATTGGTAATGTATACCGCATTGGCCTCCGTGTGATGTGATGTCCCACTCAAGGAAAGGTGTTACATACTTATTTTCGACGCCTGCAATGATAGTAAAATATAAATAAGTTTAATTCTTTCAAATGTTGGATGTTGGTATATAAACAAAATTACAAAAACAACTTGTATACGTGCTTTGTTATCGGCAAACGTTGCAATTGTTTTGTTTTTGTATTGCGTTTTCCTTCTAGGCATGCAATAAGTCAAATTGGAGGCTACAAGTTTTAAAGACATGATTTAACCAAAGCGCTTCATTTCCACATGTTTACTTTTTGCTTGTGTTTTGAGATTTTAGGTAAAAAAAAACATACTTAATAAGAAATAATTGTTTTTATATCTCTTGGTACTTTTTGCGGTCCATTTCGTTATCATTTCAATGACTTAATGCCAAGATTTCAGTATGCACCCCACGATTTCATTTGTATAATTATTAATGAATAATGAATAATGCGCACGCTGTGTTTAAGGTATATTATAATGCGGTAATCATGGTGATTGAACTGTCATGATATATCATGAAGGAGCCTCCAGGCTCATTTTATCTTTTAACGGAACGAACGACTGTTGAATGTGTCTAAACAAACGTTGTTGTGTCTAAACAACATTGCTGTTTTTTTCTTAAATATAACCTATCAACAGAGAAATAGAATAACAACTTACTGGTTTCTTAATTGGAGATTTTTTAAAACAAAACATGAATTGGAAGTATATTCATTATAGGCTAATTCATGAACAATATTTTAGCAAAAAGCATAGGCTGTCGTAAAAACTATTAGTATGTTGTATCTAAACTTCTCATGAATTATTTCCATCCAGAAAAATATAACTGTTATTAACAAAATACTCGTACAAATGTGGTTCTGAATTTCTGGGACGGAATATGATTTAAGCCCCAACTGCACTCGTGGTAATATACGAGTATGCGTTTTAATAGAAAATGGAATAAACGAGAGAGACGGAAGATACTTAAGGGATACTCAAACTCAAAGATAAAGACAAACTGAAAACTCCATGGCACAAATTACGATCATTGACCACAATAGTTTACGAAACACGACTATACGCTGTAAATTTTCGACATAGTTTAAGTTTAAGATGGTCTATGATTGCTTACTACCAATTTGTTTTAACTCTTTGTGGATAGTTGTCTCTTTGCCAATCATATCCCATCCCTCAATTTTTTTTTATAGAAAGGTAAAGACTGAGCAACATTAACACGAACGAAAGCCGATATTAGGTACTCTGGTTGGGTAAGCAGATCAGTCCTGTTTAACAGACATTCGATAGCGGAAAATCCAATTGCCACGTCGCATTTTTAGTTTAAAAGCTTCTTTTCAAGTGACAGTCTTCTATCAAGAAAATCATGGTAGGAAATGATACCGGTGTGACCTTACAATTATTACAGGCAACAATCAAATTGACTCTGTTAAAATGCATAAAAGCCACTTTATCGATTATTAAAAGTCATACCACATTGTAAGCAATAAACGATCCCGACATGACAAATGTAAAATAATTCAAATGAGAAAGCTAACGACCTACTATATGTACCAAATAATAAACAATAAAAACAACAAAACATATGTTATTTACTGCAACAAATGACAATCCCTTAGTCACAGGATCCAGTCTTGAGACAAATACATACAGAATCTAGGGGGGCTATAGATGTTTTTGGGTGCCATACCTCCCAGAAACATGGAACAGTAGATAGTGTAGGTTTTTGTCCTATTTTCTAAACCATTTTCGTTTTCCAAACTTTAAAGTTAAAACTACAAGAAGCTTTAGTGATTTAATCTAGTTTGATTTTTTTACGACGTAATTCGTTCCCAACTTACCTATACGATATATTACTAATGTTATTTTGTCTGTTTGTTTAAATCTGTTTCATTAAGGTTTCTCATTTTTTATTATATTTGTATGTTTGTTTGTATTTACGTAGAAATGTTCTTGACTTACCGACACGAAACATTACTGATCCAATTTCTTCTGTCTGTTCTGTGTCGTAAAATGTTTTCTTATCCCATTGAGCAATTACAAAACCATTATCAATAACTGGCTTTGGAATAACCTGACAGACGGGTGGTGTTTCATCAGCTAATATTGGTCCAAACCAAATCGTCTGCTCTAGACCAGCTCTGTTTTGCACTTTGATGAATAGAAATATAGTTTTTTCACCGATTAAGCCTGGATGATGCTGGATATAATTTTTGAGGTGATGTGTTTTGGTATAAGCCATTAAGTTAGGACTATCGATTACGGATAAATCTTTCCCAAATCCTACATAGGCATTAGATATCTGGCTATAATCTTCACTGATACCCCATGTAATTTGAAAAAGATCCGTCGGGGTGTAGATAAAGTTTTGTTTATAACAGCTTATAGTGCGGCACATGAATGATGATACGGTTATATCTTCGCCTGTATTTTCCTGTATAATAGGAAGTAAATTCAACATGTCGTAATTACTCTTGTTTGTGCATAATTTACTGCATTCATCCCCAAATAACTTAACTCTTGACAGATTTTGCTTTACGAGCCATGGAACGCCGTTATAACAACCGATTGATTCTACAGTTTTTGCATGTTTAATGCTAACGTTTACTATTTCAGGAACACTTTCATCGAATGTTATTCCGTCAGAACAAGCCATCTTTGAAGGACTCATTGCTTGATTAAAAGCTATAACAGTCACATGATATTTGCCCCTACCATCTTGAAACACCAATTTGGCATATTCATGGGCGGTTTCCAGTAAAAAAGAACCGTTCATTTTACCGGCCTCTTTGTTATTCAAACCTTTGATACAGTTTCTACCGATGGCTACTCTATATAACTTAATACCACTCTCGAGGTCAATAAATCCGTGCCAGTGTACAGTGACTTCATTTATACTTGTATAGTCTATATCAGGACTGCCTACTGGACCTTCCAAAACCACGCCTACCTCTGGTGGAGATTCGTCAACTAATATGTCTATATGATCGTAAGCGACAAGATGAGCGTTGTTTGTTGCTGTCACAGTAAAGAAATACCTCCTATTATGGTTTCCGTTATGTTTATTAAGTGTTTTCAACTTTTTTAGGTCTGCCACATACGAGGATGATGTACACTCACCAACCATTGGACAGTAAAAAGTCGTTGCATTGGAATATGAACTCTATTGAAGAAATTTTTTCGAAATTTACAAAACTTTCATCGAATCAAGAGGTAAATATTAACTAAATAAAGTGTTTCATTTTGTTGGGATATATATTATGCAATGTTTAGTATTCCTACTGGTCAAAGTGAATCTATCATTTATCTTGTAAAACTTCTAACTTATAACTTGATTTCTAATTTTAATTTTCAATCATGATTAAGAGTCAAATCAACAGCTGTACAACACTGTGTTCCGGACCTATTCAAGCTATGGAAAATTTGGCATTTACAAAATAAAGTTTCTGAAAATATAGATATATCAACATAATTTTCTAATCTTAAATAAAAGTAAGATAGATATAAAAGTATCAAGCAACTGTTCTAGATTTCATGGTTTGAGAGTTTTAGCTTGCACAAAAAATGTTGCAGACTAGAGAACGGGGAAAATTACGTGTCAAATGGTTTTCCCATCCTCGACGCGGGACTCTTATCATATCTTTTTTTTTTTGTCCCGAATGACAAGCTCTAAAAATATGCCATTTTTGCAGTTTATATAGTGTTGCATTTAAAGCATCAAGATTGAAGCCCAAATAAAACTATTTCAGAAAATAATATCAAAAAACTGAATTAGTAGTGTTAATAATGATTTTTTTTTTTTAATTTATTATACAAAAAGTTGACCTCGCCATACCCTCTGTTTCTGATGTTTGTTGCAGGTATTTAATAATCTTTGTATCATTGGATTACAACGTTTTAAGACTCGGATAAATCTAGACATTCTATTGACTTTTGAAAACTAATTTATTTATGAACTTATGTCACTACTGTCTTCTTTATTTTTTACTTTATGCCTATTCGTCGTATAATTAACATGTAACAGATAAGGCAGGATTGAATAAAGGACGACTGCTAAAGCGGTAGTCCAAAACAAATAGTAACATCGATCTCGTTTTTGTTTTTTTTTTTGTTCCTTTGTTTTTCTCTTATTGATGAATAAAGATAACAGACTTATAATTCAATTTGATATTGTTATATGGAATAACAATATATTTTTTTTTTTGAAATTTCATATGTTTACTCGAATTCTTTCTTTTTAATGCTTCATTTTTAAGACAAATACATACCGAATCGTTTGTTTCTTCAACAGCTATTGATTTTTCGATCAGGACAGTTTTGTTTTCATAAATACCAAACGCCCATTTAATTTCCCGAACTCCACTATGTAAATCAAATGCCTTAAACTCTAAATGCATAACGGATAAATCTGCGCTATGATGGACATAAAGCTGCTTTCTCCCATTTCGAATTAACCATATATCAGCTATTTCCGGTACAGATCGGTCGATATGAACTTGTATACTATCATTGAGTGTATGGTTCATGATATCTCTGGCTTGGAGACAGAGTAAGAATGTGTCACCATCGTTCATAATAGGTTTCAGGCATAGTGACTGTAACGTTAAACTTCTCACTTTTCCTGAATCTATATTTTTTTTGTTGAGCAACAAGGAATAATAAAAATCAGTCAAACCATAGATATTTGTAGTACCCGTCACAGGTAAAACGCCTAAAATTTGATCGTAAATGCCTTCTGTTGAGTTAAAGGCTTCTGTCCTGATACGACATAGTGGATTGTTCTTTTTGTAAAAGTTATTGAAAAAACTATTTTTCCATGAATAACAAATACTTTCATGGTGTATTTGCCATGTAAAGTTTGTTTGGTTTGATGCTGAATCAACCCTGATAGGTAATAATTTATTCTTCACAATCTTTGATGAGTTATCGTACAGAACAAAACGTCGTGCTTGTCTTACATTGTCTGCCCTGTCTTTCACTTCAAGTAAAATGGCATATAACATCGGATTTTTTCTGGTAAAAGTATGTCAACTACTGTTTCATCTTTCGAACAGTTGAACGGGCCCGCAACAGAAGTTGTATCCCTCATTAAAGTTGTTTCAGTGGCTTCTTTGACCTCGTACACGCTGATTGCATAGGATTCAATTCCAGATGCTAGTGACGCAGTTCCATGATCGGGATATGGATCAAACCAACCACCAAAATATGCTTTTATATGATTTGAGGTGGTCAACCTTTTGGACAATAGTAGTGGTTCAGTCGAGTGATATGTAGGATCAAAAGATGGCGGCATCTTGTCGTAAATATAACAGAGCTGTTTAGACATTTCAGTTTTCTGATATGGTATTTTTGTTGTATTGTTGTGATTAATCTCGTCTGCAGATATTAAGTATCCACCAGCTTTTGCAATAAATGTCAAGCATAATCTGAAATCATCAGCTTTGAATCATATGCGATATTATAACAACTGTTGGGAATCTAATGTAAAACATCAATAGTTTTTTTATTTTTTATTTTGGACAAATTTATTTATTGTCGCTACGTTGCTTGCAAGGTTGATTCCACATTTAGAGTTTGTCCTTATACTAACGAAGAGAGCTCCTAGGTATATATTTTTACAGAATTTGAACATATCAAAATGAAACAAACCTTGCTATTTTACAGGAGTAGATTATGTCAATTTAAATATCAAAACACTAACAACTGAGTTGAGTAAAACACGTATCAAAGGAGACCAAAGGCCCGACAACTTTGAAAAACTAGAAACCAACAATAGGGAACGAAAGAATGAATCATAGTGGCGATTAAACAAACTACCCATACCATATGTCAAGCTCTAAAATATGCTAGCTGCTTAAAAATTAAAATAACATAACTGCGTAATGGACAACGAATTACTGCATTGTTAAATCACTATTATCATCCACAGGACTTCGAATTTGAAGGTCGGTAAGGGATCATAGATTTATTCGTACGAGGAAGCTCCGAGCATGCTCGGAGGATGCTCGGAGGTTTTTAAGAAGGCTCTTATCAGCAAGTTTATGTGACAATAATTATCATGATTCATTAAGATGTCTATCAAATCTACACCACTTCTATAATAAGGAAAGTAAAGCATTATTGAGCAAGCTCAATTAACACCTGTGTAAAAATCTGGTCTATTCAAATACATCTTGCATGAAATTTTACAAAAGTATAAAATAGATTTGAAATTCTTCAACAGTACTGTGTAATGCTTGAAAGAAATCTCAAGTCTCCACAAAATTAAAAGTCATTTAAATATTTTCTTATATTTTATAATCATTCCTTTTTATAATAAAAATTCTCAAATTTTATTATTAGATTATACGATTTAAAAATAGTTTATTTTATATAATATGCTACATAAAGTTATCAAGACACAAACAGCAGTCAGGTGTCGATACTAAACAAGTTATTTTTTTAGGCCATTATATAAGTATACATTTTTAAAACTATTTAATAACTAATAGTTATTTTAAATGTCAAATGAAGCATGGACTAAATGTAGTTTATAAGAATTTTATATAATTTCATTAAATAAAATTAAGTATTAATTTACCCAATTTGAGATGAGTATAGAGAGGTTATTTTAAAATAATGACAAAAATATTACTTTTATAAATTATTTTATACAACTTCAAAAAACTTAGTACTTACAATTATTTAAGGAACATATGTAATTGTTTTTGATTAACATTCAATTTATAAATAACTTCAAGTCTTAATTAAATCACAAGGTTCCATCTAGTTATATCTGTCTATCTCTAAGATTTTAAGGAAAATGATATTTTAATAGCCCCAAGAGGCCAATCTTTGACCAAGAAGTGTGGCATCAGAAAGGCAATTAGTGCTTGTGGAGGATTTAAATAGTTTTATATTTCATGGGAAAATAACCAGATGTCTGTGAAAATTTGTTGAAGCTAGTAAAACCTGCACGAATGGACACCTATAAAAACAAGTTGCTTTCTTTAAAAAAAAGAAAAGCAATACGTGAACCTAAGATCGCTTGTCACCAAAAGATTGTTGCTGATTTTTTGTTTGCTTTTGAACTGAAATAATTGACTGTGAATAGAAGAAGATAATGGTGATGCTAAACTACCTTTATTAAAACTATGTAATTCTGTGTACATTCCTGCACACGGCAGGAAAGCAATGCTCGATAGTTGAGAATATAAAAGTGTATATTTACAGCTACTATTTGAATAAAATGTTAAAGCTCAGCTATTTTATTTATTACCTGGGAATATACATAATTTTTCATAACCCTTTTGCATATGGTCAGAGTACACAGTTATTTCGTAGAAAGTAAAATCACAAAATACTGAACTCCGAGGAAAATTAAAAAGGAAAGTCCTCAATCAAATGGCAAAATCAAAAGTTCAAACACATCAAACGAATGGATAACAACTGTCATATTCCTGACTTGGTACAGGCATTTTCTTATGTAGAAAATGGTGGATTGAACCTGGTTTTATGGCTAGCCAAACCTCTCACTTGTATGACAGTCGTATCAAATTCCATTATATTGACAACGATGCGTGAACAAAACAAACAGACACAATTGGTAAAAATGTCAAAATAGGATTACAGCAGTAGTGCATTTCTTTTAGACAATAAATGAAAATAAAAACATACCACCTGCGCTTTCTCAATAATATTTTTATAGTGTGTTGTACTACTTTTGGGACAAATTATATCAAATTTTAGAAAACTTCATCTGCTCTAACTTAAAAATGTACCATAGTACAAATATTTATATGCTATTAGGTTGAACCATTAAAACAAACAAACAAAAAGAATTGAAATTGTATAATAAACATACATTCCTGCAGGTGAACTTTTTCCAAAATTTAGAATATAATATCAATAAACACAAATGTGGAGTATTTAGTGATGGACATTGTATTTATCAAATGAATCTCTTTTAAATATATTAAAGAAGATGTGGTATGAAACAACTCTCCACAAGAGACCAAATAAACAGAAACTAACAACTATAGGTCACTGTAGGGCCTTCAACAAAGAGCGAAGCCTGTACCGCATAGTCAGCTATAAAAGGCCCCGAAATGACGAATATTGCTATACAAAATATAAGCAGAGAGTTATAAATACACTTAAACAGTATAAAACAATTAACATTATGATAGTTATTAATTTTGTTATAATTATTGTAAAATAATAATTACGTTTTCTGTCAGATACAAGGATTTAAAATGCGTGTGATTTGAAACGTATTTTTCATTCACTACCGTTTAAATTAAGATATTTAGCTAACTTTGGGTACGCATCCCTGCTTATTGGTGCTCATACATTACAAATAATTTTCATAAATGTTATATGACTGTTCAAATCTGTGAGACATGATAATGCACGTATAAATTACAATTTTAATTATATTCTATTTGTTATGATATTGTAACTATCATATTTATTTAGTTGGCCTAACTTGTTTTGTGTGGCCTAAGAATGTTTACATTGTTTTATATTGTGTACAAAATAATACACATTGTGTTACAACTATGCAGTTTAGAAATCACTGGAACAATCATTGATACTCATGGAATGATTAGAACTTTCTATTTCACTTACATAACGTTTCCAGAATGATCATAACAAAAGATGCGTAATTTAAATTTCTAGCGTTGTCTAGAAGTTTCCGTTTGAATAGATATATAAGTATGCAGACCCTATAGATAGACTTAGACATCGATAGACATCAACATTCTCAACAGTTGGATTGACACTTTTATCTACTAACAACATTATACTAAATTGTGACATATTGGACGTAATACTCTGTGGATTCCTGTGAAGATTTCCGGATAAAGAAAAAATAAAAGATTGGACACATATTTTGACAGTTAAGTTGACATTTATATTTGTGTAATACTTCTTGTAAACTTGTGTATAATAAATCTTGTTAAATTTTATTATTGATTTGTGTCTTTTGTTGGCTACAATTAAAAGTCGATTTTTCTGTTCATAACAGAAATTGGGGGCTCGTCCGGGATAACGTAAATATCTCATTGAAAATTTTCAGTATATTTTATTAGAATTAGCCAACAAAATTCTACAATATGGCATTTGATGCCGGTAAATTTTTGAAAACGCCAGACCTGGAAGGGTTTGATAATTTAAAGAAAGAGGAATTAGTGTTGCTTGCTAAACATCTGAAATTAGACTTTAGAGTATCTATGAGAAAACAAATTATAAAAATTTGGTAATAGACAAACTAGTTGACGCAGAAATTTTAGGTGAAGAGGCTCTTGAACTCAAGGTCGAAAATGTTGACGCTATCACAACTTCAAATGAAGGAACGGTTAGAGATGGAGAAGATGAATGAAAAAAGAAAAGCAGATGACTTTAAATTAAAACAGGCAGAACTTGAAATGAGAGAAAGGTTGGAGATTGAGAAAATGAAAATTGAAATGGCAAAAGAAGAAAGCAACAATAAATTCCAATCAAAATCAGAACATTTTAATTTTGATGCAGCAAAATATACGTTTGGTTCCAAAATTTTGTGAAAAACAGTTGACAAATTTTTTCCACAGTTTAAGGAAATAGCTCAAAATTTAAAATGGCCGAAGCCTTTTTCGACTACAATGCTGCAAAGTGTTTTGAGGGCAAGGCCGCTGAAATGTACTCAGCACTTTCATCAGAAAATAGTTCTGATTCTGACAAGGTTAAAAGGAAGTTTTGAAAGGTTATGAGCTAGTGCCAGAAGCATATAGACAGAAATTTAGGTCTTATAAAAGTTTGATTCACAAACCTATGTTGAATTTGCTAGGAAAAGAAGATCTATTTGATAAATGGCTTACGTCAAAGAAAATAGATAAAAATTTTGATAATTTAAGACAATTGATGTTATTAGAAGAGTCCAAGCAGTTGTTCATTTAGACTTAAAAACACATTTAGATGACAAAACTGTTGAGACATTGCAAGATGCAGCTGTTGTTTTCGATAATTATACCCTTTCACATAAAGGATTTTCAAAGGTCAAAATGTTGATACTTCGAACGGAAATTACAGAAATCAAAGAACTGAGCGTAAGCCTGTTACACAGAATAAGAGTCAGTCTAGTTATAATATGTCTAGTAAAAATTTGATACTTTTGAGAAGAAGTCACTGACTTATGCTTATTGTAAGAAGAATGGTCACCTGATGGAAAATTGTTTTAGACTCAAAAGAAGAATGAAAGAGATAATAAGCCCAAGACCAGTGCTTGTACGACACCCCGTGTTACCAATACGTTGGAATGTCCTGCGAGTCAGGCTTTTAAGTCCAGTTTTTGTGATTACATGGAGGATTATAAACCTTTTATGTCTGATGGGTTTGTTTCTATTGTTGATAATACTACTCCTCAGCCTATTAAGATTTTACGGGACACTGGAGCTTCTCAGTCTTTATTGTTAGAAGGTGTGTTGCCTTTGTCCGAGGAGACTTCTGTTGGTGCCTCCGTTTTGTTACAAGGTGTGGAGTAAGGTTGTATAGATGTTCCTCCATCGTATTTATCTGAAGTCAGATTTGATTACTGGACCAGTTGTTGTGGGTGTTCGTCCTAATCTCCCTGTTGAGGGTGTTTCATTATTGCTAGGAAATGATCTAGCTAGGAACAAAGTGGTTGCTGAACCAATTGTTACTAGTGAACCGGTGGTGGATGTTAAATCACCTGAAGATGATGTTGAACTGTATCCAGCTTGTGTCGTTACTAGGGCGATTGCTAGAAAACAACAAAATGAGGATTTGCAAGCAGACCAGCTTGATTACATGGACGTTTCTGGCACCTTTCTAGCCGACATTAAAGGTCCCGGTAGCTCAGAGAAGGCCGTAATAAGACCACCTAGTATTAGCAAAAATGTATATATGCCATGGCCAGACGTAAACAGCCATTCATTAGACCGAAGGAAATTTGTCGAAGAGCAAAATAAAGACCCTGAGGTTCTTCAGCTCTGCAAGAGGGCTCAACCACAGGAGGAAGCAGACAAAGTAACCGAATGCTATTACCATCAAGACGGCTCTTTAAATGAGAAAGTGGAGGCCCCCTGATGCTACCCCAGAAGAGGAATGGAGAGTGGTATACCAAGTGGGGGTGCCTAAAGTCTATAGGCAAGACATTATTGGTCTTGCCGATGACAACCCCTTGGCTGGACACTTAGGTATAAGAAAGACATGCCTTAAGATCTTGCAGCATTTCTACTGGCCAAGACTTAGAAATGATGTCGTAAATCATGCCATATATGTCAGGTTGTTGGTAAGCCTAACCAGAAAATACCACCAGCATCACTTCTGCCTATTCCAGCCTTTGAAGAACCTTTCAGCCGAGTACTCATTGATTGCGTTGGACCTTTACCGAAGACCAAGACCGGAAATGCGTATTTCTTGACAATCATGTGTACCTCCACTCGTTTTCCTGAGGCTATTCCTTTAAGGAATATCAAGACACCTAGTATTGTCAAAGCTCTGATCAAATATTTCACGCTAGTAGGACTTCCAAAGTCTTTACAGTCCGACCAGGGTTCAAATTTCATGTCAGGTTTATTTCAGCAAGTCGTGTACCAGTTTGGGATTGCTCAGTATAGGTCAAGTGCTTATCATCCAGAATCTCAAGGTGCCTTAGAACGTTTTCATCAAACATTGAAGAACATGATCAGAACTTTATGTCTTCAATTTGACAGGGGTTGGGATGATGGTGTTCACTTTTTACTTTTTGCGGTCCGAGAGGCTGTTTAAGAATCCCTTGGTTTTAGTCCCTTTGAGTTGGTATTTGGTCACTCTGAGGGGACCTTTAAAATTGATTAAGGAAAAATGGCTTAATGAACACACTGACTTGAATCTTCTAGACTATGTATCTAGATTTAAAGAAAAATTGTATACTGCTTGTCAAATTGCTCAGAACAATTTAAAACTGTTCAGAATAAGATGAAAATATGGTATGATAAAGATGCCAGGAACAGATTTTTGAGCCTGGTGATAAGGTACTTGTATTTTGCCAGTCCCTGGACATCCATTACAAGCTAAATATTGTGGTCCTTATACCATAGAGAGTAAAATTAATGATTTGAATTATATTGTAAAAACACCAGGTCGGCGTAAACAAAATAGAGTGTGTCACATTAATATGTTAAAACCATATTTTGAGCGTACTAATGAAGGTGAGAGTAAACCAGTTGCCACTTTAGCCTTTGTTAAATTGGAGAACAATCATGACAAACCAGATGTTATTGAACCACCTTTTAGTTCCAAAACTATAGAAGAGACAGTTAGATTGAAAATTCAGAAATTTTGTCAAATTTAGATTCAAAACTTGCACATCTGTCTTTTGATCGTAGAGAAAATTAAAAGCTTTGGTATTGTCTTTTAAAAATCTTATTCCAGATGTGCCAAACAAAACCACTGCTGTTTGTCATGATGTCGATGTAGGTGATGCTTCTCCAATTAAGCAACATCCTTACCGGCTCAATCCACTCAAACTTGAATTTATGAGACAAGAAATTAAATGTATACTTGACAATGATATTATTGAGCCGAGTAACAGTGAATGGAGCTCTCCTTGTCTGCTTGTGCCCAAACCAGATAAAACCTTTCGTTTCGTAACTGATTTCAGAAAAGTAAATTCTTTTCAAAATCTGATTCCTATCCGATTCCAAGGATAGACGACTGTATTGATAACATTGGACAAGCAAAATTTGTGAGCAAATTTGATTTATTGAAAGGTTACTGGCAAATCCCATTGACACAGAGAGCTCGAGAAATATCAGCTTTTGTCACACTAGATGGCTTATTTCAATATACTGTAATGCCGTTTGGCATGAAAAGTGCTCAACTACATTTCAAAGAATGATCAATAATGTAATAATAGATTTAGACTGTTGTTATGCTTATATTGATGATCTCAGTGTTTGTAGTGATAGCTGGGAAGAGCATTTAACACATTTATATGATACTTTTGATAAATTGTCACAATCAAATTTGACTGTTAATCTTGGTAAAAGTGAATGTTGCCAGGCCACTGTTGATTATTTAGGGCATACAGTTGGCCAAGGTCAGGTGAAACCTATTATGGCTAAAGTAGTTGCAATTACCAAATTTCCTCCTCCTACAAATAAAAAACAACTTATGAGATATTTAGGCATGATTGGATTTTACAGGAAATTCTGTTCAAATTTTGCTACTGTTTTTCGACCATTGACTCATCTTTTACGGAAAGATTCTAAATTCATCTGGAGTGAAAATTGTCAAAACGCTTTTGAAAATAGCAAATCAATTTTAATTAATAGTCCAGTTCTGATCACTCCAGACTTTGAAAAACAATTTAAACTTGCCGTTGATGCAAGCGATGTAGGAGTTGGAGTTGTTTTATATCAGGAAACAGATGATAATGTTGAGAAACCTATATCATATTTTTCTAAGAAATTAGATAAACATCAGAAAAATTATTCAACTATTGAAAAGAGTGTTTTGCACTGTTTTCTGCACTTCAACATTTTGATGTATATTTAAATCCCACTGTCCATCCTATTCTTGTTTATACTGATCATAATCCTCTCACCTTCATACATAAACTGAGAAACAAGAACCAGAGATTGACTAGGTGGAGTTTATTGTTACAGGGAATATGATGTTATTGTAAAACATATAAAAGGTAAAGATAATGTAATAGCAGATGCTTTATCTAGAACTTATTGAAACACTTTGTATATACTATGTATTTTTGTACATGTATTATTCGTGAAAAGTTTTTGTTACACTCAAACTTTTTTTAAGGAGGGAGGTGTTATGATATTGTAACTATCATATTTATTTAGTTGGCCTAACTTGTTTTGTGTGGCCTAAGAATGTTTACATTGTTTTATATTGTGTACAAAATAGTACACATTGTGTTACAACTATGCAGTTTATAAATCACTGGAACAATCATTGATACTCATGGAATGATTAGAACTTTCTATTTCACTTACATAACGTTTCCAGAATGATCATAACAAAAGATGCGTAATTTAAACTAGCGTTGTCTAGAAGTTTCCGTTTGAGTATATATATAAGTATGCAGACCCTATAGATAGACTTAGACATCGATAGACATCAACATTTGGATTGACACTTTTATTTACTAACAACATTATACTAAATTGTGACATATTGGACGTAATATTCTGTGGATTCCCGTGAAGATTTCCGGATAAAGAAAAGATAAAAGATTGGACACATATTTTGACAGTTAAGTTGACATTTATACTTGTGTAATACTTCTTGTAAACTTGTTTATAATAAATCTTGTTGAATTTTATTATTGATTTGTGTCTTTTGTTGGCTACAATTAAAAGTCGATTTTTCTGTTCATTACATATTAAGAATAAATTCAGTCTCAGTTTAAACTTAACAATGAATATTCTCTAAGTCTGGTAATATCTATTAATGAAATTAGATTTTTGTTAACAGAAAAATCTTTTTGTTTGATTATCTTTCTGCTTTCCGACCACATTGTTTCCGACCTAAAGCTCCAGTCACACTAGACCACGATCGCACCACTCTCACCGCGATCTAAAATAAATTCAGATCGTGGTGAGGTCGCGGTATGAGCGGCATAAAAATGTGAATTTTCGTTTCTTTCACGTTGCTACTACGTCCTCATTACGCTTCTTCAACGATCCCGCTACGATGATACCACGTTCTCACCACGCTTATTCTGCGACCTCACTACGATTATCACGATCTTTCTACGCTCATCACGTCCTCACTACGACCATACTACGATTTATCCGATTGCAACACGATCTTACCACGCTTCTACTGCGATTATAGCACGCTCTTACTACGACCATAATACGATCATACCACGTTCATAACGCGATCTTACTACGCTTGCAGCAATAACGTCAACATCGTGTTCCATATAGATATTGTTCCATTCATTCTATTTCTCATTGATAAATAGAGTTTCTGGGAAACAACACAGTCTTGCAACCAAAATCTACCAGAACTCGTAGGGGTGGTGGTAGAAGTAGAGGTAGAGGCAGAGGGAGATCTGATAGTAACGAATCATGATCCAGTAGAGATATGTCGGACCGACCAATCCAACCAGAATCACAACCTTTTGCTGGTCCATCAAGATCAAATGACGATGCTTTAGTGAACGGTAGTAGGGATGACACAGATGTGTCAAGCATGGTTGAGCTGTTTGAGAAAAAGGACAAGAGGTCCAATTTACATACAGACAAACAAAACCTGGAGAGCTTTTATATATTTTATATGACAATGAGCATGATGGTCGTAGTATGAACGTAGTCAGGTCGTAAGAAGAGCATGATGAGGACGGCATGGGCGTGCTAAAATCGTACTATAGTCTTGAACAGCGTGGTATAAACGTGGTATGGTCGTAGTGGAAGCGTGGTTGGGTCGCGGTAAGAACGTGATGGTCGTAGTAAGGTCGTAGTAACGTCGCTGTGAGATCGTAGCGCAGTCTCCCCGACTAGAATCGCGCTTTCGCTACGATGTCGCTACGATGGTAGAGCGACCTTTGCGATCTTATCACGACATTACTGCGCTCTTACTACGCTTCTACGACGACCTGATTTCGCTACGACCGCACCACGATTGTTTTTAACATGTTCATAACGATCATGAAGACCTCACCACGATCGTACTACGACCTTACTGCGATCGTCAAAATTTGCATTTTTTTTCACAGATCGTAGTGCGATCGTGGCCTAGTGTGATTTCGGTATAAGATAAATATTTTAGACAGAATAATCGTTTTTTTAATTTTCTTTTTGCTTTCTGACATATTCTCATGCTATGATCTAAATACACAATATCAAATGATTAACGTTCAGAAATAATCAGTTTATTCTGGGTCATTATATATCAGTTAACTATTCCTAGGTTTTATTGTCTAAATGCACGACAACACGCTGTGTTAATACACAACACAACGCCCAGAGGGACCGTCTCAAAGCATAAATTATATAATTGTGTTATCATTATACTTGATTTTCAATAAACCTTTACCTTATTAAAAACACAGATGTTTTGTCAAAAGGCAAATAGGTTCTAACATATAAATGATATTTAAATGCAACCTAGTCTTTATTGTTTTACTTTCCAATCTACAAATGAACTTTGATTGTTGAAATATACAATGTCAGGTGGTAGCCTAGCCATAGAGGGACTGTATCAAAGACATACCCTACCTGTATAAATGATCCAAAATTGTCGAGAAGTTCCGAGAATCTTGATTCCGAGGTATATCGAGTGGCCCATAGACACTTCCAAAACTCGCCAATATATAAGCGTGAACCCTCAGGGGGTTCACGCAATAATATTAACAGAAGTTACTTATTCGTGATATAGAAGTAATATTTGAAACAGTCTCATTTTCAACATAACTTGTATAGGTAATTTTAAAAATTATTTGTTTAAGTAATGCCCCTAACTAAACAATGGTAATGCGTTTTTTTTTTTTAAATAGCAAACTAAGTTCTTTCATAAAACATTATGGCTACTTTAGGAAAAGATGTAATTCATTAGTGGAAACCTGGTTTGAGGGGGTAATACCACCATTGTTTTCCCTCTAGTATGTCTCTCTTTAATTGATTTTTTTATAATTGTGCGAATTTTTCTTTGTTTTAAATAAAGAAATACTTGGCATGAGTAAAATTATTTTCCCCGTTTAAGTCTTTAATTGTTATATTTCAAAATAAAAATGTGCAGAATTTATCTATGTTTTAAATAAAGAAATACTTAATGTTTTAAATAAAGAAATAAAGAAATACTTGACAAATAAAGTTTTATCCTGTCCTGCACTACAGTAAAATATAACATAACTTTTCAGTGCATATAAGAAAGTAAACATCACCAGAAGTTAACCAATCAAATCCTCTCCCCTTTTTCCCTGTTTACAAAATAGAATATTTTATTGCTTTGAAACACCCAAGGTACATGTTTACGACTCAAAACAACTTTTCTGCAATGAATTTGAGGGTTAATTCCCAACAACTGTCAAATTGAATGGAATATAAAAAAGAGATCAATCCTTTTCGCATGAAACTGAAAAAACTATGTTTTAATATTATGGTTATAAATCAATAACCATAGTTTGTGTCTTTGATGACTTTGTATTTTCATTTTATATAGTAAAATTTAGAATATATTTATATTTCAAATATAAAAGTTTTGTATTTTTTGTATCATGTGTATTGAAAAGAAATGATAATTATTAAGAAAATGTTTTAAAAACAGTTTCTTTTTGTGAAGACTTGATACCAAGCTTTGTACAGTAATATTGAAACATTTCTCATAGATCTATTTTATAGTTTTGTTAAATTAATGCAAGATTTGTTTGAATAGACCAGATGTTTACACAGGTGTTAATTGAGCTTCCTCTATAATGCTCTACTTTCCTTATTATAGAAGTGCTATAGATTTAAAAGTAATATTTTGTCATTATTTTTAAAGTAACCTCTATACTTTTCTCAAATTTGGTAAATACTTAATTTTATTTAATGAAATGATATAAAACTCTTATAAATTACATTAGTCCATGCTTCATTTGACATTTAAAATAACTATTGAGTTATTAAATAGTTAAAAAAATATATACTTATATAAGTGACTAAAAAAATAACTTGTTTAGTATCGACACCTGACTGCTGTTTGTGTCTTGATAACTTTTATGTAGCATATTATATAATATAAACTATTTTTAAATCGTATCATCTAATTATAAAATTTGCGAATTTTTATAATAAAAAGGAATGATTATTAAATCATGTAAATATAATAAGAAAATATTTAAATGACTTTTACTTTTTGTGGAGACTTGAGATTTCTTTCCAAGCATTACACAGTACTGTTAAAAGATTTGTAATCTATTTTATAGTTTTGTAAAATTTCATGCAAAATGTATTTGAATAGACCAGATGTTTACACAGGTGTTAATTGAGCTTCGTCTAAAATGCTTTACTCTCCTTTATTAGAAGTGGTGTAGATTTGATTGACATCTTAATGGATCATGATAATTATTGTCACATAAACTGCTGAGAAGAGCCTTCTTAAAAGCCCTGAGCATCCTCATAAGAATAAATCTATGATCCCTAAATTATTGTTGACTTAATTTGAAAGGTTAATTAGTATATCTCAGAGTTACACTATTTATTCTATGTTACGACGTTTTCCATTTTTTTCCCCATTTTGATTATTGGAATAAAGAAAGGTACAGAACAAATAAGCGTTTGATACCGGTTTTAGTTCAAATGACATATGTTTTGGAATACCTTATTCAGGTACGTCCGAGACAGAATAATCAGTGCGTGACGTCACAGAAACTATTCGGTATGTTTTGGTAAAACAATATCCATTAACAATATATAAAGAAATCGGAGTTATTGAAAATAAGATTAAGCTACGTTTAAAAAAGTATAGAAAATACCACACTCTTGGGTAATTAAATTCAAAATGGGGAATTGTTAACAAAAACTGACAAAAATGATACCTTATATAACCGAGAGAGAAAAAAACATCGCATAAAAATGAATCAAATATTAATATATCAGGTTAAAGATGGGCTGTGTGCCCGCAAACATGCAGTTTAGTGGTTTTCGTATGTTGTTGTATATCATATTTGTTTTCGTTTGTTGTTATGAGCATGAACCATGCGGTTTGTTTTCTCATTTGAATTGGTTTACATCTTGTAAAGTCGAGAGGATTGTTATAGCTTGTAAGATGAGATATTGTTTAAACTCGTTGTTGACGGCCATTCGATAAACATATAGTAATTGAAATCTACGTGTTTAGGTCTCTGATGATTTTTTGTCTACTTGTAAATCATATAAAATTTTCTCTTTCACTATCATACAAAGATACAAGTGTCTGACATACCACATTATAAGCCTGGTATTTTGTACGAGTTTTTGCCTACAAAATCTTATCAACAACTTGGGGATCTAAGTTCTTTAGAAGGTTTTAAAGTTCCTTCTATTATATATAATACTAGTTTCATCCGTTACAATATTCATGTTAACACGCAATATGCTACGTCAAAACATTGGCCATACACCATGGCAGATGTTTTATTTCGTTTATGTATACTACATAAATATGGGGTTATCCTAAATCACTTTACTTTTTAAAACTTTTTTTCCATCTGAAAAGTAAACTACCTTTCACCATCTGCTAATATTTCATTGGCATACACTGTCAAGTTTTTCGATGCAACGGTTTCTTCCGGTTGATCTGAGTTTGGATCCAATTTTACAAATTCCCTGATTATAAACTGGCTTTGATCTAAAAAAAAAAGTTAATCAACATCTCAGCTATTTCAGTAGAATATCCCAAATTTACATTTATTACAAGAGCCTGATATATACAAAAATTGATATTAAACTGCCGTTTCCATTGTATCTGCGTTATGTTCAATTAACAGAATGTCAAAGGAACAACAAAACGAAACAATAACTTATGCTATTTCTATGTAGGAACGATGTGTCATAGGTTTATTGATAAGCCCTGTAAGCATGGTATGTTAGATCTTGGTCAATGGTTCTCTCCTAGTACTCCGACTTCTTCCAGCCATTAAGATGACCGCCATCAAATATCCAAGTGTTTTGAAAGTGATTTTCGCAATAACAATCAAATAAACAATCAAAAAAGAAAATAAGAAATGATACTTGTATAAAATCGATCGAACAGCTACAAATACAATAGAAAAAACACACAGGTGACAATATTTTCTTGATTTAAAACTAAAATGTATAGTTTGAAATTAAAATAGAAAATGGAAACAGGGAATGCGTCAAAGAGACAGCAACCCAACCAAAGAACATAAAACAGTCAAAAGCAACCAATGTGTATTCAACCAAGACGAGAAAACCCCGAACTCGGAGGCGGGCTTCAGCTGGCCCCTAAACAATAATGTATACTAGCTCAACGAAAAAGGACGTCATACTAGTTTCCTAACCAAGAAATGAACTGAAAATTTAATTTAACATCATTGAGATTGGCGCCATCTCTTATGGCCACACTGTAAATAACATGTAGTAACACATTTGTATCTTTACCATAGGACATGGAGTTGTCAACTGAACCCATAGTTTTTGACCTTGAACTTTGGCCTAGAAGGTTGTGCGTACATTATGACACATCCTCTGGTGTTGGTTAATATACATGTCAAGTATAAAGTATGAAATCATAACGGTTTTCTTTGTATAGAGCTGAAAAAATTTGTTTTACCGGACAGACGGACGGACAGACAGACAGACATATAGACAGACAGACTGGTCACTATAAAACATACAAGACTAACAAAAATTATCAGAGGTTTAGTTTGTAACCCTGATTTGTTTTCTCTCAATCGATTTATGACTTTCGAACAGTGGAATACTACTGTTGCCTTTATTTGGGACAGGCGGAACAATGTGGTAAAGTGAAAAATGTTTTGTGGGATCTCACCTCCCCCCCCCTCCAACACAATGTTGACTGCTGTACCCCTGTTATTTACATTTTTACCTATTATGTCTGTTTGTTTTCTTCACACATCGTTGTCAATATAATGGATTTGTATGCAACTGTCATACAAGTGTTAGGTTTAGCTACCTATAAAACCAGGTTTAATCCACCATTTTCTACATAAGAAAATGCTCCTCAAAAGTCAGGAATATGACAGTTGTTGTTCATTCGTTTGATGTGTTTGACCTTTTGATTTTTCCATTTGATTAGGGACTTTCCTTTTTGAATTTTCCTCGGAGTTCAGTATTTTTGTGATTTTACTTTACACTATACCCTAGCCAATGTGGAATAAACAAACAAACAGCAATACGCGCAGTAAAATTAAGTTTAGTAAAGTCTATAGTCCTTTTAAAATAGGTATTAGAGGAATCTTAGCAAAATGACAAAAATCAACATAAATTAACAAAGGACTAGCAGTTAATGACATGGCAGTACCAGGCGTTAATTAAACTGAATTAAAGATTATGTCTCCATCATATGTAAGTTTAGCACAATCACTCACGATTTTCTAAACGAATCTAAATCATATTTGTTATACAGTATGTCTTATATGAAAATCATTAATGTTTGCTTCATGCTTACTTGTGACGGACAACTTATACACGTCTACGTAAAGATCTGTTATCCCAAACTGCTCCTGTGGCACAAAACGCGGTCTGGGGTCTTTGTACTGATGTCCAATCGATACTTGGAAAAATACATTCAGATTGATTTGGAAATGTCCTACTTGAAATCTACCATAAATGTCCCTCTGAAAGGAACATTCTGGCGAGCCGGTGTTGGAAACTGCCATTGATCCATTTCTTCCAAAAGCAAATGTCTGACAGCTAGCTATAGATGGTTGTTGTATTGCTTAAAATTAAGAAATATACATTTAAGCTCTGCTAAATACCTATGTCCCTCTGATATCTTTCACCCCTCTGCTATGCACCAAACTAGGATGTGAGTGTAAAAAAGTCGATATCAAATGTCAATCAGAACCTAAAGGACGACCCTTGCAAGTTTATGCACGCTTATAATTACTCTGTTATGATTTGTTTTAGTAATGTACCTATCACTTGTGCATAGTTTCTGCTTTCTTTTTCGAGTTTTTCTGTCATTTTGTTCATTTTTTTGTTTTATCAGCACTTTACGTTTGTATTAGGTTTTTGAATTTCAGGCAGTTTGCCCTCGAACATCACCATGATCACTGTAAAATTTATGTCACAATATCCCACTGTTTGATCTTTAAAATGGTATCATAATAAGAAACAGTTACATACTAAAATTTCGAAAATATAGGCATATGTATCCGTTATCACTTTAAAAAAGAAATAAAACAATGCGTCCACTCATTGTGTTGTATTTACTTTCATCAGGAACGCTCAAAGCCGAAGTTAATAATTTATAAGAACTGAAACATTCGAAAGACGGACGAAAGATACCAGACGGAGAGTCAAACTCATAGATTGAAAATAAACTGACAACGCCATGGCTAAAAATAAAAAGACAAACAGACAAATAATAGTACAGAAGACAAAACATAGAAAACGAAAGCTATGTGACCAAATGGACCTAAGAATATAGCCAAATACATTTATCCAAGGTCAACTTTGCCTGAGGGTGTTAAAACCTTAGTCTACATATATAATTTCTTAATTATAATCGGAAAAAAGATTTGTAATAAATCATGTCTGTAACAAAATTTATAAAAAAATATCCAATTAAAAAATTCTCTGGAAATACTAATACTTAGAACGTTGTTATTTTGTTTATACTTACGTTGACATTTAGCTGTGTTTCTATCTATGACGGATTTGAATCCAGTCATGCAATTACAATTAGATGCCAGTTCCTTTCCACAGCTTCCAGGCCAGCACCAACGATTTCGTGATGAACATTTGTCTACAAAGGTGAAACTTAGGGTATTATATCACTTACTAACTTTTTCAAATAATAATAATTCATTATCAATAGTCTCTAAAATATAGTTCATATAAAAATTAATTTTCATTTATTTTCATTTTAACATCATATGCAATTCTTTCTATATACAATAAAGGACAATTTTACCTCCAACTGTTTCTCGTCTGATTTCATGTGATATAAATAAATCTTTATGTCAAAATATGTATACATTTTACCACTGCATATTTATCCACTCTAGACAGTTACATTTTCAAATTTAAACACGAGCAAGAATTGAAAATTTAACCATCGGCGATGGATAAATATCGTATCGCACATATCGTATTTGTGGCGGTTCTGTTCTCTGGTGATTTTTAGACGATATATATGCAGACAAACATAATTCTTCTTTTCAAATGATCTGCAAAATGATGTGTTCTTTCTATGGGACGCTACCATTGAACGAGTGTGATACAATATTTTTCTACTCGACACATCTAATTTTTTTTAACGCTGTCGGTATATTTCGGTTTGCTTCACTATGGTAACGGCATGCATGATGCCACAAATCTTTATTCTAATTGGACGAAATAACGAAACAAAAACCAACAAAAAAAAAAGGAAAAAGATATATGTTACAATAAAAGAAGAACAATACGAAAACTTTACAAATGAAATTATCCAGTATTTCATTGTTAACGATGTCATATTGTTTGGATTCTGTAGGCTGAAAATTGATAAAGGTTGAGAATATGCGCTTTTCTCTAAAGAATTATACTGCATGGTACTTAATAAATGAATATATATAAGTAATTGTTTAGATTAAGGAGGTAGACCTAGGTTAAGGGAAATAACTCTTATAATCATCAGTACGTTTGTGTCAACCATTTTCATAAATATATTCTAAGCTTCTAGGTTACATAGATTATTTCCAATCTGTTTCAGGTAAAAGCTTAAAATACATTGATGAAACTTGACTTTTACAAACGCATGAATGATTTAAAGAGTTATCTCCTTGAACCAAGGTCTACCCCTTAAAGTCAGATGCGTTTTATTAAAATATACTTTTTTACTTTTTATGGTATTTTGGAAAATGTTGTTTGTGCTGTATTTAGACCCCTCTACCAAGAAATTTTTTTTGTATGCACACGTATGAAAATTTCGATTTTTATCCAACCCAATCATGGGTTTGAACATTGTTTTCAATTTAGACTTGCTTATATTATTTTCCTTTGGGTTTGTATTATATTTGCCATAGGGATTATATGATCCGTTTTATCCTATTTCGACTCTTCGAAACTCAAGAGTCTATCCTAAATTGAGGTAAATTATATGGCCTTCCAAATACCGTTTCGATTCCTAACATCACTGAAAAGATATTATTTGTCGAAATTCGGATATGATGTACTAATTTTTACACCTTTTGTTTTCGGTATACCATCTTTTCCGCAAGTTGTTTTCTGTTTGGTGTTAAATTAATAATTAAGATCCATTTTATTACATCCAGGGATCCGTTTATTTGGCAATCGCCAATAGCAGTCAGCAGGGTTTAAGAACATCCGTTGTTGGTATTTTGGAAAATGTTGTTTGTGCTGTATTTATACCCAATATATTCTCTAGCAAGAAATTTATTTAGCATTATTACGAATAAAAATGCTGTTTTATCCAACGCAATCACAGATTTGAATGTTGTTTTCAATTTAGACTTGTTAGTACTTTTTAAAAGATATAGAAATGCCTATAGCTTTGAAATTTACAAACATAAGATATTAGTTTACAATCGAAAACGAAGAACAAGCTTGAAACAGTATAGATTCATGAAGAAATGTCAATTATAACTATATCATGTATATGTCAAGAACACTTTTAACAATTAAAGATACAACCTATTTCGGTGTGTGTATTGGGGACAGACGGACACCAAAGGAAGATGATCAATATAAATAAATACAGCTAAGAATTGGAAAAATACATTTATCGGCTCATTCATTTATTTCCTTTTTACACATAATAACCGTGTTCAACAGCAAGGTGTAGATTGAAGTATAGAAATCATTGCATGTATCTTCGCCATAGTGTTTGTTCTATTTTTTATCTCAGGAACTATGATTAAATAATCATTTAGTATTTATTTACGATGTATAGAAAATCTATAATGATTAATGTACAAGATACTAAAGTCAAATCCATACCTTTACAATCACGTCCAGATACTTTATAATATTCTTTTTCTGTACATGCAGTACAACTTTTATTGGCTGGTGTCTTACAGTCTATTTTCGCACAGTTTGGTGGATAAGGAGATAACACACTACAATCTAAATAAATATATCAGGTACAGAATCATACATCTATTAATTAATGTATCCTCCTGAAATATATAACGACTATTTATTCATCTATCTATTTATTTATTGCAAAAATAGCGACAGAGTATACCTGCTTAAATTTCATTTTATAAGAATCACTACCTTTGTATATTACCGGCATAATATTGAAATGTACCTTCTGGAAGTTTACAAGATTCGACAAACTAAATTTAAATGACGCATTTGGTAATTTGATTTGAATATTACATAAAAAGTATAACATGAGTAACAATAAATCCATATAACCCTAACAACAGTCCCCACCAAAAAAATGAACGTTTAAACAAAGACAAATACACATCATTCTGCTAATTAACGGATCGATGTTTATCGTTTCCATTGAATGTAAAGATCAACGGAACGGTTGTAACTAAGTGAACAATAAAACACTACTGATACCAATGCTGGTAGACCATCAGTCTCCATGTTTATCATACATCTAGAAGTAGGATCACACTCTAAGTGTGACGCAAATGTTACATTTTGTATAAATGTTAGGTTTGCAATTGCAAATGTGAACATTGAATGTTGGGTAACTAGCAATCGACAAGCATATACATCTGGAACTCAGATCGACATCTAGCCTTTTATAGATGTCCGTTCTTCAAATGAACGTCCAAATCTGACATAATAATAATTAAGATTCCAAATCGACGATCAAATCCTAATAACGTCCATTTTTTGTTGTTTTCAAGTCGATGTCCAATATTTGGCTTCGTTAATCGACGGACTTTCATTAATAACATCATAACTTTATGCAATAAGAACAATTGTCATATATATTCCTGATTTGATACTGACAAATGGTTGGTTGAACCTGACACGAAATAAATTTGTTTAAAAATATAAGATTTCAAATTTTGCAGAGTCCAAATGATAATGCTTTTTAACAATTGAATATTATACAATTACTGTCTTTTGATGAGGTGAATATGTAGTTTATTGACTTTTGAAAAACTGATATTCACTGAGGCCTACGGCCGAAGTGAATATCAGTTTTTCAAAAGTCAATTAAACCACATATTTACCGAAACAAAAGACAGTAATTGTTTTATTCCATATTCCGAGAGAAATGTATGTTATGGCAATTATTTACCAAAACCAATTGTACATCAAACGTTTTTTACCAAAATTATGCACGTAAAAGCACGCAACGTTTTGCGCGGTGAATATACTTTTTCCGCAGGTGAATATGCTTATTTATTCAAAATCCCATTCATATAGACAAACCTACTAAAGTTTTATCAATATGGAATAAACTTCTTTATTTTGTATATTGTAAGAGACTGTATATTTTCATTCAGATCGTGTCTTTCGCTATCTTTTTCGTTGGGTTGTTGTCTTATTGTCGTATGTTTCAACTTGCCATTTAGTTATATGAATATGAAAGAAATCATACAACGTAGATCGAGTGGATTATCTTCTTTTACCAAAATATGCATGTACATATAATATGATGTCGATGTTTGTCTTACTGCCATTTACTGATGTTTATCTCCTGATTCTTATTCAGTTTATTATTTTGGACGGGATGATGTTAACTTCGTTGTTCTTTTCATACATATTAACGTGAATCATCGGTATATATTTCCTCGGACAGAATTTTCTTACACTTTGACAAAATCAAGATTTTACTATGATTTTTCAAATATATAATAAAAAGTATTGGTCACCGTGCTACTTTTCAAGCTACAAGTTGTGCAAAATTGTTCACATTTGCATAGATTGTACATGAAAACACATTTTTTATGAATAAAAAGAAATCTATGAAATAGAATTTGTAACAAAAACATGAGAAGATAAGTTTTATAATATACTTTAAGACAAAAAGAAAACATGGTGTCACAGTACTTCTTTTTATGCCACGTGAATATTGAAAATTTCCTATCATTTCAGTATACAAATTTAACTATAAGAGTTATCTCCCTTAAATGGCATGTTTGAAAAATTTATTAACAACAAATAATATTCGGTATTTGTTTCAAAACTTCGGATAATGCAATAAATCTTTTATTTCTCCATATACAAATTAACAGTCTTACACATTAATTGCAAATCTGTCTCAAAATTTGCAGATTTATCAAACTAAATCGACAATAACAAGTCATGCCAAAATGATTGCGAGAAAGCATTTTCTACCAAGATACAACAGTAGATACCTCTCGGGAAGAAGAAAAGGGGTATTTAGCTATAGACTACTACTAAAAACTGAGTATATATATTAAAGAGTGACAGAAATGTTGACTTGCAGCAGGTCACCTACGGCCACCTGCTACAAGGGTTCCTACCGTATAGAGAGCGTGGCAAACTTTAACGTCACCATCTGACCAGACATGGCTGCGTACTTGTACATCCCGCACAGCCAAACGGACGCCCCTTTTAGAAAGTGTTTTACTTCCGGTCGGTATGAGACAGGTTGTGACTGACCATATATATTTCCCAGTCACCCTTGGGATTGAACGAAGCTATCAAAACATTCAAATGAAAATGGATTTTTTTCCTGACAATAAACATTATAACATTTGATGGCATTATTGAAATCAAATGTTTATAACTTGCTAACTATTGACATTTATAATGCCTATACATGTTAAAAAATCATTAAACAAAATACGTTAAATGAGAATACAACATGAAATGAAGAAGTACATCTTTATTTTGGTTGTCAGATCATTCTTATTTTTTCCCACACAATTCACGAATCAATTCATTTGTTGAGATACCAGCTTATTAGTTAGAGATTCGAAAACTGTACGGGTGATATTAAAAGGACCTAATGTGCATTGAAGTGTAAAAATGTTTTTTTTTTGGAACCTTTATAAATTGATAATCTCCATTCACCACCACATGTTTCGCTACTGTTTCCACCACAAGCCATGTTACACCCACTATCGCTTCTTGTATCATATGCACTTGGCGGTTCAACATTACCACAAAAACACTGAGTTTTAAACTGAAATAAAGTCAAAGGTTTTCTGTAAATCTAACTTGCTGTAATACAACAATGAAGAAGGTAAAGAAATACAATGTAAATGCAAATCATTTGTATTTTGAATAGATATAAGAAGATGTGGTATGAGTGCCAATGAGACAACTCTCCATCCAAGTCAAAATTTATAAATGTAAACCATTATAGGTCAAAGTACGGTCTTCAACACGGAGCCTAGGCTCACACCGAACAGTAAGCTATAAAGGGCCCCAAAATTACTAGTGTAAAACCATTCAAACGGGAAAACCAACGGTCTAATCTATATAAAACGAGAAACGAGAAACACTTATGAACCACATCAACAAACGACAACTACTGAACATCAGATTCCTGACTTAGGACAGGTGCAAACAAATGCAGCGGGTTTAAACGTTTTAATGGTACCAAACCTTCACCCTTTTTCTGAAACAATAGTGTAACATCACAACATAGAAAGACACACTATAAAATATCAACTGAAATAGCTTAACTCAATCAAAGGACATAGTAACACCATTGAACATACACTGAACAAATAAATTTGACCTATGATACAATGTAAATTCAAAATAAATAAATGTTTATATTATTAGAGCCACATTTTAGTAATGCAATCGTTCAAATAAAACTACCTTGTATTTTTTGTTGATACGTTTCAAACAAACGTGCGTCAAGCATACCAAATTATAAGTCTTGTATCTTTCTAGTTTTACTACTAAATAAACCATATATAAAGATCTTACATGAAATGATAAAAAGTTTTTTTTTATCCACTTTATTTGGACTCTGATGGATAGTTCACACTATATCTCCTTATTTAAATTAGGGTAATTTAATTAGTTTCTGTTTGTATACTAAGTAACACAAATACAGATATAACATAATCAAACCCTACTCGTAGATTCTATATCACAGTTTATTGTTTTGCATGGTTAATTTTATAGGAGTTCTGAAAAATAGAAAGTTGTTTGCCTTCTTAGGGAAAGAAGGATTAAAATTGTAATACCGTATACTATTAATGCAGGTACTATTACAAAGGCCTCAAATACATACCTGCTAAAATCTTGACAAAATTCAAAATCATGAAATCCATTGAAAATTCATCAGCGGTTAACTGTGGCAGAGATATTCCATAACGGTTGAGCATAACATGTTAGCATTCGAACGTTTTAATTTATCCTTACTATTTTAACTCATTCATAAATTGCTTACTTGTTTCTTAATTTAAACAGTGTGTATTAATGAAAAATTACAACAATAACATGAATAAAGTATTTCAATGTTTCATGAAATTCAAATATGGGATTCGGAAACAAGTTCGGAAATTTTTTTATAAATCCGTCTCTACTTGTTACTTGAAGCTCCTTATACTAGTAATGTGAAACGCAAATGCATATATTGTATCTCAATTTGGGATACCTTCTCTGTATGTGTATATAATCAAGTCAGTTGTATGATTTGATTCAGATTTATTTAAAAAAAATAGGATTTGCCCCTTTTTTAAACAAGACATTTATTTCTTCAGTCCTTCTCTTGAACGAAACCATCATTTTAGTCTGTGTGTATTGCTAAAATTGTGTTCGTTGGTGAAGGGTAAAAAAAATCGAATTTGTCGTTTTCGCAAATAACGTAAAAATACGATTTGATTAAATGTACTCTTAATCTCAACTTTCTTTCAGACAATTTAACACGGAGGTCAACATTATTATTTATATGTTTGAAATTCAAACAAAAACCTATAACAACAATTAAACAGCTTGTAACATGATTTTTTGACAAAACAATGAACAAAAAATAAATATGACAGACAGCGACCAATTGCAACCACTTCATTACAGACTCTTGATTTCAGTAAATCACGTTTAGAATTATGTATATATGTGCTCAACCCTCCCCTCTCCAACCCTTCCCTCCCCAACCTGGTAACATGATGTAGCAGTATAACACATAGTAAAAACCAGCTGGAACTAACATCACTAAATAAAACAAAAAAATACCCCAAAATCGATGAATCTCATATATAGTTTAAAATATCAACATTTGATTTTTAACTTATAAATCAATTCTCGTTTTCTTTTACGTATACGTAGGTTATTATATCATAACTGATATTTCATACTTTAATTTATATTAAAATGGAAACAAATGTTTATAATATGAATTTTAAATCACGAACATGACAACATCTACGTGATGTGATAAAACTGCATATATACGATCTTTAAAAAATCTTATTTCCTAACAAAATATGGTTTGAACTATTTGGCTTAGAATGGAAAAACTCAAGTACTTTTGCCATCATTTTTTTATTTTCTACCATGCGTATTTCATTATCAAATTTTCAAATTTTCAGTTGAAATAACGTTCTTTTTCCTTGTTGTGGTTCGATGGTCATACCGGGTGTCTTCAACCTATGCCAACATTTGAAAAACATGTATTCAACTTATGGGAACAGACAAAATACAATAGTGTTGATGTAACAATTGATAATTAGTACCAGGTAAAATACAGTCAATATTTTAAAGCGTTAAAATTCCTAATTTGAAATAAAAACAACAGTTAAATACTTGCAAAATTATGTAGTATACAATTTGAAATTCAAAACAAAATACAAGCATAATACAATAAAACAATGTTGTATCATGGCAAAATACTTGCAATATTTAGTTGTTCTAAATATGAAATAAATAAAAACATAAGAACGAACGAACGAACAAACTAACATAAATAAATAAATTAATGAATAAAAGTTAAATTAAATTAAAATTAAAAACAATATTTGTGTTTATTATGATATACCAGGAATAATTTCATGATTTAAATGGATACAGTAATCGTTATACACCGAGGGATAGGTGTGTCTGGATAAGAAACCCCGTCGGTTGGAGGCTGGAGGGTTTTTTTTTTATCTAGACACGCCGTATCCCGAGGCGTATAACTAACTTACACCCGATGATAAACCCTATATTTGTTAACATTGATTATTAAATGAAAAAGAACGGATAGCATATTTTTTGATAATATCAAACAATGATTTATAAGATTTTATTTTTTCTACATAAACCCCAATAGTAACCTTACTTTGGCTGTCTTCGTTCAAACTTTGACAAGTTAGTAGATTTTGCAAATGTCAAGGTTCATGATTTACATATTTCCGTTAAATTCATGGGATAATGTGGATCAGTAGGTCAAGGTTGACCGTTTCGTGTATTCTTATTACAAAAAAACACATCATGCTCCTTGTATGCATTTGTCAATATGGACGGGTATAAGACGGACGACATTTTGTGGCAAGCGTTGGATTTGGTAGAAGAGACTAAAGATAAAGGCAATATTATACCCAAAGTACTTACCTGTATCAGTTTAATAAAGGTATTCATACCTTTATTTTATATCTTACGGTTTTACCAAAAACAAAAATCCCCCCAGTCTTCTCGAGAATATTCAGACATACTTAGGGATAGGTCACAGTGTCTGGATAAGAAAACCGAAGACCGGACACGCTGAACAATGATACAGATTGAATATTTAGGAACTCCCTTTTTGGGGCAATCTAGGGTGAATTCAGACATTTTTAAAAGGGGGTTCCCAACCCAAGAGAAAGAGAGATGGCGGTTCCAACAATATGTTCCTGTTCAAATGCATTGATCGTTCAAATAAAAGTGGGTTGGACCCGCTTCCCCCTTTTGGATCCGCAACTTGGCAATCCGGGGAGGTTCGGGAGTTAGAATCCCCGTTTTTTTATTTAAGATCAATGCTTAAGAATAGAGACTGTGATCAGAAATGTTACCTTCAAGCAAAAGAGTATTTAAAGAATTTATTTGTATTTAAAAATAGATGCTTAATATTTTCTTCGCTATTGGAATTTCTTAAAACGTTTTTTTTTTTTTTTTTTTTTAATATCTTGAAACAATTTGTGGTGAATACTATTAGTAATTTATTATGTTCATGCTATTTAAAAAAGAAATCAATTTCTATTGCTATGAATAACAATGGACTGTGTTTTCGGGATGTAAAAGCAGGGATTTCCAGAAACCCCGCTTGTCACACCCTGTGGTCAAAATCCATTGTTATTCGTAACAATATATCAATTCAATTTACACTTGTTTCAGAAATAGAAACTATCAAGTATAACAATAAAATTGGAGTGTAATCCTATATATGCTCGGACATTCTTTCAATATTTTTTCCAGTCAAGTTCTATGATGATCGGAGACAAATATCATATAAAAAAACACAAATTCTGGTGTTTTTTGTTGTTTTTTTTTGTTTTTTGTGGGTTTTTATGGCATACAGAATAAAACGGGGGATTTGAGTAAAAATGAAGTTTGTTTGTGTAACAATTTTAGACCGTTCAAATTTTGATTCTTATTTTTCTTTATTTTCAAACCTTTTATACACAATTCAAAACAAAATCACTATATTTTTTTATCGGAGGTGACCAGTCAACGCATTCACTTTGATGATAATCTATGGCAAAAAAGTTAAATTCGAACACATGTTGTGCGCAACGTTAAATAGATTGATTGAATGATTGATTGATTGATTGATCGATTAGTTGATTGATTGATTGATTGATTGATTGATTGATTGATTGATTGATTGATTGATTGATTGATTGATTGGTGTTTTATGCCACTTTTAACACTATTGTTCTTTTTCGTGGCTTTTAGTTTTTATTGGTGGAGGAAGATGGAGTCCCCGGAGACAACCACCGACCATCGGTAGGAAAACTGACAATCCTAGTGAATAAAGAGCAGAGTCGAGTGCATACGCACAAGCAGGGTTCGTTTGATGTGTTTGAGCGTTTAATTTTGCCATTTGCTTAGGGACTTTCGGTTTAGAATTTTCCTCGGAGATCGGTATTTTTGTTATTTTACTTTTATCAAACTACTGGCCAGTGATTCAATAGCTGAACTCCTTAGACCACTTGGTCCCTACATTAAACAGATGTGAAGGATAACTTTTTCATGTTTAAAAACAGTTTGTGATGCATCAAATAACTATGATATCAGATTCATCATAAGCCGATTTGTTTAAATATAAATTCCATGTTTTTAGGATAGTTAAAGTGCAGTGTAGAGTCGAAAAAACGAGGAGCGAAAGATACCAGAGGGACATTCAAACTCATTGATCGAAAATAAACTGACAACGCCATGACCAATAAAGACAAACAGACAAATAATAGTACAAATGACACAACATAAAAAACTAAAGAAAAGTCATACCTGTGAACCGAATTTATATTTATTATTTATTACTACTATTATTAAAAAAAAAATAAAACGAGTGTTTTTTTTTTTTTTTCTCCAAAAAGAATTACTTTCATCATTGTCATTTGTTTCATAACTAATAAAGCATAAGTTGAAAACTAGTTTTTCAATTATATTAAGGGAACTAGTTAAAAGAACCAGAAATAACAGAATGATTAGTTGTACATTAGTTACTCGAGATAAAACCATATTTGACGGGGTTTTTGTGACGATTAGTTCGCCAATACACAGTCAAATGTTCAGAGGATATCTTAAGCTGAGATGTGTTAGTGACATGTGTGCAGACTATTTGACTTTCTGTAGAGCAAATAATTGTGTATGTAAAATATTTGTTAAAAATAAGGAGATGTGGTATGATAAAATAATAAATGCGATAGACCTAAACCAACGACAACCACTAAACTACAGGTCTCTGACTTGGGATAGGCACATAAGATTATGGAATATGGCTGGGTTGAACATATTTGAAGGCACCAACCCTCCCCTATCCTGGGATAAAAAATAAGTTCTAAAGGGATGAGCTCATCGGATCGATACTGTAACGTGACCCCGAGGGGAGCAACGACAAAGACGGACGGACATAGCCATACTATGGCACAACAATGTATCCTGTTGTAAAACCTATAAACTAAATAATACGATATATATTAACAAGTTTATTCACAACGTTTCTTTACATTACTTCAGACTTATTGACAAATAAACTACAATGTTTAAACATATAAACTTTAAATACAAGTCCTCCAGAATCTTAACTGATTCAAAACTTCAAGGAAAATCACATCCTAACAGTATCACAGCTGATACACAATCTGTCAGTATCTTTACCAACTGACCTTTATCAGAAAGTTTAAGTAATTTCACTCTAGACAAAACAAACAGGCATAACTAATTTTATTACCCTACACCCCAAGACATCGTTACTTGTCTTAATTTCATCTGTCAGTTAAACTTTAACAGCAAATAATAAAACTAGCCATTTGTCAAATTAGCCCTGCGTCATTACTTTTTTCTTTGTACACAAATAAACAGTTACATGAACAAAGCCAAATTAATCAGAGGTCAATATTTACAAAACATAAAATTATAACAATACAGAGCAGAAAAATATCTAACAAAAAGTAAAATCACAAAAATACTGAACTCAAAGGAAAATTCAAAAAGGAAAGTCCCTAATCAAATGGCAAAATCAAAAGCTCAAACACATCGAACGAATGGATAACAACTGCCATATTCCTGACTTGGTACAGGCATTTTCTTATGTAGAAAATGGTGGATTGAACCTGGTTTTAAAGCTAGCTTAACCTCTCACTTGTATGACAGTCGCATCAAATTCCATTATATTAACAACGATGTGTGAACAAAACAAACAAAAACAATAGGTAAAAATGTTACAAATAAGGGTAAATAGTCTAATTCGGTAGGTCACATTCGTGAAAAGGGAACGGGATTGTAGTTACGACATAAGGAACATATCCGATATCATCTGTGGAACGGATATTCCATAACGGTCAACCAACTCGTGATGGCGTCCGTAAAATTTACAAAGTGATGATTTCAACTTCACCATTTGGAACTCTTGGTTTAAAAATGACAATCCACAATTGGGAAGCTGAAATCATCTCTTTTGTCGTAAAGTTTTGTTTTCAACAGACCCTCATAATCAATTTCTAGATATAAGTCATAATCAAATGGCAAAATCAAAAGCTCAAACACATCAAAATGGATAACAACTGTTATATTCCTGACTTGGTACAGGCATTTTCTTATGTAGAAAATGGTGGATTGAACCTGGTTTTATAGCTAGCTAAACCTCTCAAAAAGTACCACTGGTACAGAAAAAACGAATTCTAAAGCAAATCAAAAGGGAAGCCCATCAAAACTGACAAATTCTAACGCAATCAATCAACGGACATGTGAAAACAAAATGTCAGATTCCTTACTAAGAATAGGCATTTCCCAAAGAATATGGTGGGTTTACCTGGTTTTATATCTAGGAAAACCTCCAAAATAGTTCGTTTTAAGTGACAAAATTGGACGAGTAACCAAAACAAACAACATAGGTTAATGTGACAATAATTGAGATGTAACAAAATATGTGCAAACATACTTTGTGCATACCTACCTACCTACATACATACAAAACACAAACACAAAGTATCAATCTGGGAGTAATCCCAGTTACTAACAGCTAGTTTAAAGCCAATGACATCAAATAAAAAAACATGTATCTAAGACTAAAATATCAATCAGTACAAGTCATATATCCAATAGATTTAACAGTCAGAGAAACTGCATTGATGATATATAGGTATCGACCGAATGTAGTACTGTGAATAATTTATTCCAAAAAATCTTCGAGCAGTATTAACGTCGTACCACTGCTAACCGTTTAACAAACCTATAAAAAAGTTTTTTGAGATGTGATATGTGAATATCCTTTAATTCACAAATTTAAATCAAATAGATATAAAAAGAAGATGTGGTATGATTGCCAATGAGACAACTGTCCACAAGAGACCAAAATGACACAGAAATTAACAACTATAGGTCACCGTACGGCCTTCAACAATGAGCAAAGCCCATACCGCATAGTCAGCTATAAAAGGCCCTGAAATGACAATGTAAAACAATTCAAACGAGAAAACTAACGGCCTTATTTATGTACAAAAATGAACGAAAACAAATATGTAACACATAAACAAACGACAACCACTGAATTACAGGCTCCTGACTTAATACAGGCACATACATACATAATGTGGCGGGTTAAACATGTTAGCGGATCCCAACCCCCAACCTTGGACAGTGATATAACAGCACTACATAAGAACGAACTATAAAAATCAGTTGAAAAGGCTTAACTCATCAGATGGACAAAATACAAGTGGACGTGGCAGGAACTTGTACATCCCAACAACAAAAGACATTAGGAACAGATCTGAGAGTACTCGCAGTTATCTGACAGCTAGTTCAAAGCCACTAACAACTAATAAAAAATCATGCATCTAAGACTAAATTATCAATCCGTACACATCCAACATCCAATGGATTTAGTGTAAAGACGTCATAAACAGTCAGAGAAAAACATGACCTTGTGCAATGCCAAGATACAGGTATCGACAGATTGTAGATCCATGAATGTGTATATGTATATAACATACTAGTAATATTTAGTTTGCTTTTAATTTACTGATAACAAAATCAATATTTATACCAATAAAACAATATTCAATGATCTTATTACAGTGTTGAATTGGTAACCTTTTAGAATAAGTTTATTTAAAGGAGAGATAAGTTTACAAGGATCATTTCTAAATTTCCGGGCACGGTTAACAACATTTCCGTAAAATGAGGATGTGCTATCCCGTTTGAAATAAGTTTTCTACAGGTACAACCAAACTTCAAAACCAAATCTTTATATCTATGGAAAAATTTAGTAAAGGTTTTAAGTAATTTATGGTAACGATATCCCTGGTTTAATAATTTACCAGTAATACATAGATTACGTTCGTTAAAATCAAAAACGTCACAACAGACACGGGCATAGCGAACGAGCTGTGAAATATAAACACCGTAAGATGGTGCCAAAGGAACATCACCATCTAAAATGGAAAATTAACAATACGGAACGAAAAATCATCCCTTTGTCGTAAATTTTAGTGTGGAGTTTCCGTTTAAAACCGAAATATCTAAATCTAGGAAAGGACAGTTATTACCGTTTAAATTTGATTTATTTAAAGTAAGTTTCTTGGGGTAAATTTCAGCAGTATATTGAGAAAATTCTTGATTATTTAACGAAAAATATCATCAAGATAACGGTAAGTGTTGTTGAATTTATCAATTAAATGCAATTTCGACGGGTCTTTACTGAGTTTAGTCATAAACTGTGATTCGTAACAGTACAAAAACAAGTCTGCTATTAAAGGGCACAATTAGTGCCCATAGGGATACCTACAACCTGTCGATAAACTTTGTTGCCGAAACGTACATAAATATTATCAAGGAGAAAATTAACAGCTTCAATCATCTCATCACACCTCCAGTAAGTATATCTAGCATATTTACCTTTCTCATTAGTGAAGAAGGCTTTAAATGAGTTGCAGCAAATAAATTTGCATTCAGCTTTACCAAACGACCATTTAATTAAATAAGAAAACTTTTGTTTCATAAGATAGTGTGGGAGTGTAGTGTAAAGAGTAGAAAAATCAAAACTGTCAACAGAATCAAAAGGACCATCAAAAGCATGTAATTTATCTAAAACATCCAAAGAATTTTTACACTCCAAAATAGTTTATACCACTATGTTCATATATTTTATTACAATAGTTTATGATAAGCTCTTTAATAGTAGTTAATGAACTTGTTAAAAGCACTGAAAGATTAGTTGTAGAACACTTACTAGAGGCCGAGATGAAACGATATTTAAATGGTTTTTTGTGTAGTTTAGGTAGCCAATACATAGTAGGGACCTTCAAATGTTCAGAAGAAGCCTTAAGCTTTGATGTGGTTGTGATATGTTTGTTTACTATATGACTCTCTGTGGAGCGGATGGACTTGAATGTAGATGAATTTAAAATTTCATTCTTAAGAACGTCCGTGTAGTATTTACGGCATACCACCACCACATTGTTGGCTGCTTTGTCGGCCGGTACAAACACAAACCGCTTTGAAAGTTCTTGAAGTTTATTTCTTATTCTGGAAATAGGTGTATTATGTACTCTATTATTTACTTCTAAATTATTTTCAAAATGTGATATTCTCTTATCTACCACATTCATACATTTATTTAAATAAGAATCAAGAGATTTTTTATCAGATTTTTCCCGTTTACACCACTTTTTACAAAACGAGGAAAGAGCATCTTTGGTGACTTGACGACACTCTTTCCAATCTATTTTAGATGGAGGACGATATTTTGGTCCTTTTTTCAAAAAGTTTTTAACCTCTCTGTCCTGGACGATATTGAGGTCCCCTGTAATAACATGGCCATAGGGAACATATCTAAACTTCGACGATTCACAGTTTCAAGTTAAGGGAGTATTATTATCTACATTCACGTCTGATGTTACCGACGTATAATTAAAAATTAGACTTCTGCTGGGTTTTTTGTATGTGTATGAAATTATAGGTGGTTCTATGTTATCAAAATAGGGAGGTATAAAGTTTTGAACGGTAGAGTCATTAAATATACTAGATAAGTTGATAAAATCAATACCTCTGCTAATATATTTAATTTTCAGAAAATGACGTTTATGATCTTCAGGTTTGTCGATACGCGGGAACAGCCTATGGTGGCAAAAAGCTGTAATTATACGCGAATATTCATACAGTAGGCTAAAGAAAGAGATGGTGTCACACTCTTTGAAAATATCGTGTAATTTACTAATGGGTATTTGACCCAGTTTACATAATAATTGATGCCTACCATTGTTTTTAAATATAGATAGGAGATTACCAAGTGTATAATTTATACGATGTTTAACTCGTTGATTTCGATTGATACGTTTGCCATGAGACCTATTATTTCGTTGTCTTTTATCAATAATATTCATGATATCAATAGAAGAAGTAGTAGATATGTTCCCTTGTCCAAGTATATTGTCATTTAGACCCAGGGATAAGCTGTTTGAAGTCGTTTAATCCAAGACAGTTCGATAACTTTACGGGAATCTTCAAATTGTTTATGCGATTGCCCTTGTTGTTTCTGGACCGTTTCGAGCGGTTGAAATCTAATAAATTTAATATTGTGGTTGTGTTTACCTAAATGTTGATAAATTATACTTTTGAATTTCGGAAGCGGTATAGATGTTCCTGTGTTCGTTTAAAAACTCCCGTCCTGTTTGTCCTACATATTGTATACCACACTTTGGCTTTCTTCATGTAACCAGATAAATGAGGCTTTGGGTTTTCATGTAATGTCACAGGAAAAGGAAAGCGAAAAGCTCTCCCGTTCACTGTTGACCTTACGGTATTATCAGAAGATAATCTAGAACAGGTTTGTCATTTTCTGGCAGAAGTGATTTTCACATTTCTCCCGTTTACACTTATTTGTTTTCAATATAATGAACGATCCATTTTCGACCTATGGAAATGTCTCTATCAATTCATGGATGTAACAGTTGTTTCCAATTCGTTTGATGTGTTTGAGTTTTTGATATTGCCATTCGATTAGGGACTTTTCGGTTTTAATTTTCCTTGGAGTTCAGCATTTTAATTTTTTACTGTTTTCGTTAGTGTTTGCTAAAAAAAAAAGAGGGTACAAAACAATCCTCATTTAAGGGCAACCACTCATATGAAGATGAAGTTTCGATCTTTTTATTGTAATTATAAATAAATAAGGAAAAGAGGCATAAAATTAGTAAAAACCATCATTAAAAGGCAATAACTTCAAGAAGTCGACTGCTGATTTCGATCATGAATACTCTTTTTTAGATATTGTCTTGCAGATCAATTTTGCAACTTGATATTTCTCCCGCTCTGTTATTATAGTTTTAATATATAAAAGATAATAGTCTAAAATGAAAAAGGATAGTAAAGTTTGTCATTTAAGGGCAATTACTGCTATATAAGTTTTGACTTAAATGTACAATTGGTATATAGAGCTCAACATTCTAAACATTTGTAATTTGTCTTCTTTTCTCTGTTTATAGTGGTTTTCAAAAGAATAGAAAAACTTGAACTTTACTCATATGTACTATATTTAGCCATGTCGACCATCATGCTTGACAAGCGGGGTCATATTTTTAAAACTAGATACACCAATTAAAACTGTGGCTATAAGTTTGGTCTGGTAGTTACAGAGGAAGAGATTTTTGTAAAAGTGAAGGGACGAAAGACGACGGACGACAGACGTTGTACGCCAAGTGATGAGTAAAGATTCACTTGGTCCATTGAATCAAATAACTTCATACACGATCAACTTTCTCTCAGCGAATTATAATCTTATTTCCAATTAAATATTTTAAATACTATGGAGGAAAATAAGATAATATAAAAAGAAGATGTGATATGAGTGCCAATGAGACAACTCTCCATCCAAATCACAATATGTAAAAAGTATACATATTGGGTTTTTTTTATATTTCATTGGTGGTGGTATTTTTGTGCATCTTTAATTTGTTTGTAGTTTAAAACATTTTACATCTTCTATACACTTTTACTTATCTTTATAGAAATGAGAGTTTTACCTCTAATCCACTATAAATAAAATTCCTCCTGTTGCAATATCCTGCACACTTGCTTACTGTCTGTTGTTTAATGTCCCAGGGTGGATTTGGAAAGTCATACAACCGATTGGAATTGTCAATAAAGCAACCAACATGAACTGTAAAAAAAAAACACAAGACACAAGGTATTGTGCTATTCTTTATATCTATACATAAATTTATAATAGCGACTTTAGTCATAGTATGAATATTTTTTTATTGATTATTTTATACTTTCCCAAATTAAAGATATATTATTTTGTTATAATTATGGTATGGTTTGCTTGATCTCAGTTATGAATTGGTCAAATTGCATTAATGGCGTCAAAGAACTATACTATGAAATAGCCTTATCTAGAAATGCGCTAGAACTTTAACCATTTTCTACAGAAGGAAATGTCTGTACCAAGTCAGGAATATGAAAGCTATTTCCATTTATTTAATGTGTTTTAGCTTTTGATTTTGCCATTTTCATTAAGTACTTTCTGTTTTGTTGTAAACTATTTCATATATTATTAGTTACATACATGTAGTGTGCTAGTGACTTAATACGATATACATATATATGGGTTCAGTAAATTCCATATGGGGTGAGAGTACAAATATATGAGCAGGCAAGCAGTTTTCAAATTCAAATAACGGACAACTACAAGCATACCCTTCCATAGCACTCTATAGTTCATCTATTCATTTAGTGTTTATGTATTTAATATTATAACATAGTTTTTTGTGTTTTTTTTTTAATTGAGGTCTTTTTTAAATATGCCCTTTAAATGCCCTTGTTGATTCTGCTAACTTCTCCCTAATATCACATTCAAGGCTAGAGAAACGTTACCTCGTTCTGCTTCGCAAATCTGTAGAAATGAGTCTGAAATTAAAATAGATTGAGCAATATATACTTCTACAAATACTTCTTTGTTATAAGGTATTTAGTATTGCTTACAAATAAGAATCAACATGGCACTATTATTGTTAGAGACAATAGAAGAGTTAGGTGGACGACCATTTGATATTCTTGTGAGTATAATTTTTTTTGTGGATTTAATATTTAGTCTTTTTTTTAATTTCTGCTTGTATTTTTTTTTTTTTTTTTAATTTAGGAATGTTTGTATAAAGATGGTCAAGTTCTAAATTCTTGAGTTCTTACTATCGGTTCTTTTATACAGACAATTTTCGAATTTGGCAAGGATTTTACAGCAACTATTTCAGAGTCTGACAATTTGTACAGACTTTAAAAATAAATCTAAGGCTTGCAACGGTTATCTGCCCTTCTTTAACTTTTTTTGTCGATCCTCTTTTGATTTATCTTTTTCCTATTTTCTTAACATCAATTATATTGCTTAATATTTTTTCCTTAACTTCACAACAAAATGGATAGATCACACTCGACTATCTTGACCTTGTACGAATAAACTAAAAAAAATATGAAAAAAAGGGTACATTTTTGTAAGTTGTAATTATACCATGATATGGTCCTAACGATTTGCGTTTTGACAACAATACAATACTTACTGCAAATCATAAGTATAAGATGCCATGGGTTTGCCTTTATACGAGTCGTCTGTAAAACAAGAAAAGAAATCACGATTGTCATTTTTCAATGTCCGAATATTGTGAATAAAAGAAAGATGGAAAAGAAAATATTATTTCTGAAAAGACCCATTATGTAAATGATAATACCACTTTAACAAATTCGTCCATCCGATGCGTTTTCTTGATTATTCTTCAATTTTTACAGTATATAAGACCACCAAAATGAAGATAAATGATAAATTCAATATTTATGATTACAAATTTCTGCCTACCTGTATAACGGATAGGTTGAATTTCTAGATTTAGTGTTTTCTTTAATGTTCGGACTATTATAGTAACAAATACGTTAAAACACATTTCGCTTTTTAAAGGGGTTTCGGGCTTTTTTAAAAATTGATTGTTTAAAAGATTTGTTTTAATTAACATAAATGTGCATGCAGTCACAGTCGGCTGATCACGTCTATCGTACTTGAAACAAATGCTTTTGGTTTGAAAAGGGAATTTTACTCTTCGCTTTTTTCGATTTTATTTGTTATTCAACTGATTGAAATAAAACGGAGGTAGTGCTAAATGATGAAATAGTGAAAAAAAAAACGAGTCATGCCAACCAAAATTCAAATGTGCATTTATTTCGGATAATTCGTCAAGTACATATAATGCTGTGGTACAACACTTAGTATATCAATATACATGTACTATCATTGGCCTGGGATGTAAGGAAAGCATCTCTGTGCATGAGTGATATTCAAATATATCGGAAATAGAGGTGTTCAATTTTGAAATTGGTACATAACATATGATTCTGTTTGCGTAAAACTAAAACAAAGATTTCTGTAACATTAAGTAAATTGTCTCCAATGAATCTGTCAACCCGATTGAAAAGGTTTTCCTCATAAGTCAGATGTGTTTTACTTTGAAATTGGTATATAAAACATGATTTTTATTTGTGTAACATTTAAACAAAGATCTCTGTTAGTAAATTGTCTTCAATGAAACTGCCAACCCCTTTGAAAAGGTTTACTCATAAGTAAGTGCGAGATGTATTTCTTTTAACGTACAACAGTTACAATGAAAATTGATTATATAAAACATACACAAATGAACTGCTGATCACAATTCGATTGAACATATTGAAATATAATATAGAAAAGCTGAAGCAAATAATCAAAAATAAGAAATGTCTTACCATACTTAAAACCTTTCGGGATTATTTTACGTAAACCTTCATTTTGAAATAGGATACTATACTAAAGTGTATTTATCTTTTTCTGATAACATTATTGACATAAAGGTAAACCTCCTTACTGTCGTTTATTTTTTAATAAAGAAAATACGATCCCGTTGCATTTACCAATTGTTTAACCGAGAACAGACGAAATGACAAACAACAGTTGCAAACAAACTACACAGGATATACATCTTGAAGAACAGGAACCTGTACTAAAACTGGGTTGAATTAAGATGCAGCGGTAGGGTTGGCTGTCACCCGCTCCACTAGTAATACTAATAATGCTGCTAATAAGAAGTAAACATCTATTACAGAAATGCTACTCATATAGTTATAGCAGCCACAAAAGAAGAGGGCATATAATTGTTAAGTGCGTCCTTATATTGAGTGGCAATAAAAGTCCACATAATCAATTGAATAAACACATGACTTTTAAACTGATTCTTTCACATATCTGGCTTCTGCCATAATTAAACAATATTGTACGTGAACTCCTGGTAAAAGTCAAATGGTGATATTATCAACGAGAAGTGCTTGCAGGACGGGTTTGTGGCAACGAAAGATTTAACACACTCATTCGCAAAAACAGAAAAAATAGGGACAACGCTTTATTTCTATTATAAGTTACTCTAGACGCATACATGTATGTGCGTCTCCAAACATTCGGGTATTTGTGTACAATAGTTGGTATCAATGGATCTTATTGGCTTACCAACAGGTTAAAATTCGAAATTAACTAGAGAAATTTTCATTTTGAATTTCTGAATTATTAATTGATATTTTTTCCTTATTATTCGTTTGATACCAATTTTCGTGAATTCCGTGAGTACAGGTGAACCACGAAAAAACATTTTAAAAGACTAAAAAGTTTCTAGAGGTTTGTAAGCAGATAACAGTAAAATCACGAAATCAAATATCCATGAAAATTAGTATCTTTATTTTTTTATATGCGTTAAAATGTAGATTTTTGTATTTCAAACTTATATCTTGGTTTTACTGCAGTAAATATGCGTAGATGATGATGATGATGATGATGACAATATCAACCCTGCGTTGTACTAGACCGACACGCTGAGCCGGATTTTTACTTGCTAGTTCATAAGGAAACAGTCCACAAGGAAGACAAGTTACCTCACTCAGACACATTACTCTGACTCCGAGCCGACCAGTCTGTTCTCTTACTCCTTAATGCCGCGTGCTTAGCAGAGAAGCAGCAAATATCAATTGTAAAGTCTTTGGTTTAACCTGACTGTGGTTTGAACCCACAACCTCCCGCACTCGTTTATGGTTTTTTGTTGTATCGTGATAATAACTATCAACCAACTATGTAATAAAGCTTGATCTGGTTCTATTCTGGTCCCTGTCATGAAATTAGAAATCACATTCATGTAGAATGATCAAAACCTTACCAATAAAAATAATGCAGTTGTCCCCACTTTGATTGAACGAGATTAAGAATTTAGAGGGGGTAAAATCCTAGATATGATGAGTATATGAGGAAAAAGTGACAGCATACAAATTTCTACACATCAGAGCGTAACCCATTTTTTCTTTTAATTGTCAAATAATAAACAGCTACTAATCCAGTTTACTTTGCAAAATCAATACAATGATCGATTTACGAAATAAATAATTTGCAGTTATCTACTTCAATTGACATTCAAAGGAGCTTAAATATTTCATTAATCAAATTCGAAAACAAACATATCTTGACATACATTCGTAAAAGTTTGTGTTTAAAAGATAAAACGCACCGTCGATTCATTCACTTACATAAGTCATAAAGCTTCATTGTTCAAGTGATAAAGGCATTCTGTTCAAATGATATAGGTGCCAGGTTCAAGTGAAAAAGATGATATTCACCTGTCCTTGAATCTAATTGTGTATTGGAAACATTTCTGAAATTGTTCTGCAGTGCTCCAAACTTTCAGCATTTTTAAAGAAAAGTAAAATTTTAAAAGATTTTCATGTATGTATCATGCAAAAAGTTAAATCACAAAAATACTGAACTCCGAGGAAAATTCAAAACGGAAAGTCTCTAATCAAATATCAAAAGCACAAACACAACACATCAAACGAATGGACAACAACTGTCATATTCCTGACTTGGTACAGGCATTTTCTTATGTAATGTTTATTGGTTGTTAAGGTAACAAACAAGAAGAATCTTGTTGTATGTATGCATATTTCACGCAGAAGGAAGCGTTGTGTAGATTAAGACGTTTGGCGGGAAAATCAGTGGTTGGGTCCAAGGGTATGGGGGTGTGTTTGAGAGGATTCTTGTGTTCAGTATGGGGAACATTTAGAGAACACCCTATCCAGTAAATAGTGATTCGCCCTGGAGTATATAAGTGGGTGAGGAATACAATTCGGGTTCTGTCGATATTCTTATTTAGAAGACCAGTGTACAAGAGTAGGCACGTTACATAGCTGTAAGTGATACTGTCGAGGACAACTTGTACTGGGGACAACTTGTACTGGGTACAAGTTGGTCTTACATAGGAAGTTGGCAGAGTAGACTGTCCTGTTCGGAGGACAGGCTGTACCAGCCCGCACTGTCTGGTAGTGACAGACTGTCCCACTCGGAGGACAAGTTGTACCAGCCCGCACTGTCCGGAAGGGACAGACTGTCCCACTCGGAGGACAGGCTGTACCAGCACACACTATACCACCCATACTGTCTTTTAGTAACAGACCGTCCTATCTTGAGGACAGGCTGTTTTATTGTATTATATTTGTATATATATAATTGTCCGTTGTTACTTTATATCGGCAAAGAGCCCTTGTGCATATTTTAGTTCATTGTGCATAATATAGATAGTTGTAGTTATTAGTATTACCGTATTGGTTGTGGACAACTTGGATCCAAGTATTTACTGGAACGGACGTTTGAGATATAAACGCCTGGTTACACGTTACACTTATGTAGAAAATGGTGCTGTACCCCTATTTTGACATTTTTACCTATTATGTCTGTTTGTTTTATTCACGCATCGTTGTCAATATAATGGAATTTGATGCGACTGTCATAGAAGTGAGAGGTTTAGCGCTACAAAACCGGTTTTGTAGCGCTAAACCTCTCACTTATGACAGTCGCATCAAATTCCATTATATTGACAACGATGCGTGAATAAAACAAACAGACATAATAGGTAAAAATGTCAAAATAGGGGTACAGAAGTCAACACCGTGTCACAATCTTAATCACAACAAAAACAAACAAATATTTAACAAAGAAGCACAAAAGAGCCTATATCACATTTAACAACCTCGTTCATTGCTAACTTATTTTTGTATTTTATTTATGTATGGCAAATCAACCCATAAAGGATCGAGAGATTTTAAGCTCTGGGACCGAATCGTAAATTTAACATTAACTCTGGCGTAGAATCGCGTGTTTGACGTCAGAATGTAAATGTCACACAGTTAGAGATATAAAATAATTTTGTCGTTCAAAGTATGCAAAAATTATAATTTTTCTTATACAATTTTCTTGTTTTGAGACCAAATTTATTCACATGCCAGTACACATGTCAACCCTTCATCCCGATCGTTCTACCTGGCATAACCTACACATACCGATGTGTATATAGTATTTAGCCTTTTAATGTTCTTATACATGTTACTGACATGTTATAGATAATGCATATTTTAAGGTTTTTCTTGTCGTAGAACACACCGATGGGGTGTCAGGATTGATCAAATGAAAGACCGACCGTAGGGAAGTCTTTCTTTTGGGCAATCCTGACACCCCGAGGTGTGTTCTACGACAATAAAAACCTTAAAATATGCATTATCTGACTTATATACCGTAAAAAATATCATTTTTATAAAGATTTGCAAAATTTTGCATCCTATTTGACCGATCACACTAAAGTGGGATATTCCTTTCTACTGCGTTCATGTTTTAATACGCCCTACGGCTCATTTAGAATGTGAAATAAAACTCACTAATTATTCTAGATATAAACCTTGGAAATTATTATCCATACACACTAAAGAATATTACTGTAACTGCATGAAGTAAGACACAAATGAATTGTTACCATCCGATAACGGTGTATGAAAAATACAAGTCAAAAGTTATGTATTGTACCAACTTAGTTTATGGAAAAGGGGGGTGCTATGTGTAATGACATTTCTATCGCGGAAAAGTGAATATTTTTTCAATAATTTTAATTGAATCGAATGAAATATTCAGAATAATTTTCTAAGTCATAAAGCTTCATTGTTCAAGTGATAAAGGCATTCTGTTCAAATGATATAGGTGCCAGGTTCAATTGAAAAGATGATATTCACCTGTCCTTGAATCTAATTGTGTATTGGAAACATTTCTGAAATTGTTCTGCAGTGCTCCAAACTTTCAGCATTTTTAAAGAAAAGTAAAATTCTAAAAGATTTTCATGTATGTATCATGCAAAAAGTTAAATCACAAAAATACTGAACTCCGAGGAAAATTCAAAACGGAAAGTCTCTAATCAAATATCAAAAGCACAAACACAACACATCAAACGAATGGACAACAACTGTCATATTCCTGACTTGGTACAGGCATTTTCTTATGTAATGTTTTTGTTGTTAAGGTAACAAACAAGAAGAATCTTGTTGTATATATGCATATTTCACGCAGAAGGAAGCGTTGTGTAGATTAAGACGTTTGGCGGGAAAATCAGTGGTTGGGTCCAAGGGTATGGGGGTGTGTTTGAGAGGGATTCTTGTGTTCAGTATGGGGAACATTTAGAGAACACCCCTATCCAGTAAATAGTGATTCGCCCTGGAGTATATAAGTGGGTGAGGAATACAATTCGGGTTCTGTCGATATTCTTATTTAGAAGACCAGTGTACAAGAGTAGGCACGTTACATAGCTGTAAGTGATACTGTCGAGGACAACTTGTACTGGGGACAACTTGTACTGGGTACAAGTTGGTCTTACATAGGAAGTTGGCAGAGCAGACTGTCCCGTTCGGAGGACAGGCTGTACCAGCCCGCACTGTCTGGTAGTGACAGACTGTCCCACTCGGAGGACAAGTTGTACCAGCCCGCACTGTCCGGAAGTGACAGACTGTCCCACTCGGAGGACAGGCTGTACCAGCACACACTATACCACCCATACTGTCTTTTAGTAACAGACCGTCCCATCTTGAGGACAGGCTGTTTTATTGTATTATATTTGTATATATATAATTGTCCGTTGTTACTTTATATCGGCAAAGAGCCCGTGTGCATATTTTAGTTCATTGTGCATAATATAGATAGTTGTAGTTATTAGTATTACCGTATTGTTTGTGGACAACTTGGATCCAAGTATTTACTGGAACCGACGTTTGAGATATAAACGCCTGGTTACACGTTACACTTATGTAGAAAATGGTGCTGTACCCTATTTTGACATTTTACCTATTATGTCTGTTTGTTTTATTCACGCATCGTTGTCAATATAATGGAATTTGATGCGACTGTCATAAGTGAGGTTTAGCGCTACAAAACCGGTTTTGTAGCGCTAAACCTCACTGTTGACAGTCGCATCAAATTCCATTATATTGACAACGATGCGAATAATACAAACAGACATAATAGGTAAAATGTCAAAATAGGGTACAGCAGTCAACACCGTGTCACAATCTTAATCACAACAAAAACAAACAAATATTTAACAAAGAAGCACAAAAGAGCCTATATCACATTTAACAACCTCGTTCATTGCTAACTTATTTTTGTATTTTATTTATGTATGGCAAATCAACCCATAAAGGATCGAGAGATTTTAAGCTTTGGGACCGAATCGTAATTTTAACATTAACTCTGGCGTAGAATCGCGTGTTTGACATCAGAATGTAAATTTCACACAGTTAGAGATATAAAATAATTTTGTCGTTCAAAGTATGCAAAAATTATAATTCTTCTTATACAATTTTCCTGTTTTGAGACCAAATTTATTCACATGCCAGTACACATGTCAACCCTTCATCCCGATCAGTCTACCTGGCATAACCTACACATACCGATGTGTATATAGTATTTAGCCTTTTAATGTTCTTATACATGTTACTGACATGTTATAGATAATGCTTATTTTAAGGTTTTTCTTGTCGTAGAACACACCGATGGGGTGTCAGGATTGATCAAATGAAATACCGACCGTAGGGAAGTCTTTCTTTGGGCAATCCTGACACCCGAGTGTGTTCTACGACAATAAAACCTTAAAATATGCATTATCTGACTTATATACCGTAAAAATATCATTTTATAAAGATTTGCAAAATTTTGCATCCTATTTGACCGATCACACTAAAGTGGGATATTCCTTTCTACTGCGTTCATGTTTTAATACGCCCTACGGCTCATTTAGAATGTGAAATAAAACTCACTAATTATTCTAGATATAAACCTTGGAAATTATTATCCATACACAGTAAAAAATATTACTGTAACTGCATGAAGTAAGACACAAATGAATTATTACCATCCGATAACGGTGTATGAAAAATACAAGTCAAAAGTTATGTATTGTACCAACTTAGTTTATGGAAAAAGGGGGGGTGCTAAGTGTAATGACATTTCTATCGCGGAAAAGTGAATATTTTTTCAATAATTTTAATTGAATCGAATGAAATATTCAGAATAATTTTCTTTTGAATAGCAATACATTTTTTTACAGATAATCAGGATATAATTCTATACCCTACCCGCTCCCCCCACCCGACCCCATTGTGAGGTACGTGGATGTTATTCAATAGAATATAAGAATATTTTATTAGTTGATCATTTGATAGAGTAAAAGGTATACATAAATGTAAAAAAGTTAAGAACTGACACGAAGGGAGCACGATATCGTGATACATGTACATGTAACACGAAAACGAATATCAATACATGTAGGTCACAGTATGATTTCCTATTCAGTGTGAATCAATAAGATTTTCAAAATCTTACACACGAATATGTTAAATCTGGCTTTTGAAAACGTGTTATGGAAAGTTTTATATTAAATTTCATCTCATATATGATAATGTCCCTGTATTGTAGCGATAAATTAACAAAACTTCACATTATTTGTTTCTAAAATTAAAACATGTAAATGCGGGCAATGAAGGTTTTTTTACGCCTATCAAAGATTGAACTTTAAAAAATAAATTCTCCAATCGGCAACAAAAAACTAGCAGAAGAATAGTTTGCATTTTTATTAAGGAAAATAGTGACCTCACACAGGTCATTATTGTATGCCTTGGAGTATATTTCATTGAAACATGGTATCGTCCGGGTTGATTCTTTGAAAGAATGACCTATCGTTCTGAAAGAAAATATTTCCATATAGGTATATAAGAATACGGAATGCCGTTACAGTAATATAAGTGCTTTTGTATAGAAAATATTGTCATTTCGTTTTACGAAAACAGATGCCTGTGTGTTTACTCGGAATTAATTGAAAATAAGATAATAATCAAATTGAACATACTTGTCTTACTGCAGTTGATGAGCATTTCGACATCAGTGTCTCCTCAGTGATGCACGAGGCCAAACTTAGAGCTGAAAAGGATCAGAGTTTTGCATGAGGGAGATGCATGCCTTAATGTCAAATAATTTTCTTAATTTACGATATTCGTTTTAATCTGTTTTGCTATTTGAATGGTTGTCAGGCATGAGAGTTTCTTTATCGTTCAATTTATATGTTGGTGTTGTTCTGAAATCAACAGACAAATTATGTAATTTAACTGTGCAAACAAAGTAAATATCAATCTCCCTAGATAAATATTGCATGTATAAATGCAGTGATATTAATTCAGAAAAGATATGTAAATTACTACAAATAACATCTGTTTTACAAAGAAAAAGGAACAACATATCGCTTCTGAACCGTGCATTCTTACTTCCTAGTTTAGTAAATATCACAATCTTCCAATGCAATTGGTCAGAAATTTTCAACTTTGTAACTTAATAAATAACGAGGCACTTGTTGAAAAAGATATTCTATTAGGAATCTGTTTAGATAATCCGAATAATACAATTGTTAACGCAATACTACTTTATTTTAAATGGGCTATTTGGAAAATACGTAATAAATGCAAATTCGACAAAATTAAACTGAATATGCAGTCTATACATGCTATGTTGAAATTGCATATGAAAACGAATTAAAACTACTCTTGCTACGCTCGGATATAAAATATATATGCAGATCAAACATTGAACTCTTTATCGAAAAAATATAGGAATATACCTAGGTTTGTTCGATTCCATATATAATAATCTTATCATATCTTAGGAAGAACGTAGTGAACAATATGTTATTCTTACAGAAAGAAATATTTGTATTGTAATCGATATTTGAATCTATGCATATTTTAATATGTATATTAGTAAATTACATACATCATGCTTCTTAATATATTAGTACTCACCACATGTGCTTTATCCTTTTATAATCCATACGTAAGTTACAGAATAATTTCAATTTTTTCAATCACATTTATTCAATAGTTTCCATTTCTAACTATCACTATCATTTTTCTCAATCAAATATATAGTTTTCAAGTTTAAATCAAAACATGTATGATGTTAGTCAGTGAACCGGATATACGATAATCATAAATGTATTACAGTGATGCTTATCAGGTAAAATCAATTGTATTGATTATTTAAATATATGTGTCAAATTATTGTAAGTTTAAACTCATTTGATTTTTTCCCTGGTCAAGTGAGGCTGTTAAAATACAGGGGTCCCTAAGTATGCGACCTGGGCTACTTAGGTATTTATATATCAGGAAATAATTGAATAAAAATATTTGTTAAAAAAAAAATGCAATTGGTTTTTAATTAAATGCACTTAGTCGTTTTAATCTTTTATTTTTTGGTGGTCTTAAAATAAGGTAAACAAATCTAATCTTAATTAAAGACTCTCAATGTTGTTTTGGGATATGCATAAAACATGTATATAAATATATACATTGAAGAGGGTTTTTCATTCAAAATTCATAATTCAAATAAGGTTAAACAACACTTAGACTAAAAGAAGACAGAATAAGCCAAACAAACAGAAAACAAGTGATTTGGAAATGCACAAAAAATGCATATTTTACCAGGAGTAATCTTAGTTGTCCAATTTGTGGTGTTGCTTATTATAAGTTGCATATAACATCATGTGATAGGTCGCGTTTGCTGTTACACAAATACTTATCAGTTATCAGTTATAAGTGCTGTAGCAATAAAAGAATGGGTAGATTGTAGAATCTCTTAGGCATTATAACAACGGGATTGGAACTCGCAATTTTAACTGTACAGTGCCGTTTTAAAGCCAATGAATTACTTTGTTGACACTATGCTGTCTTCAAAACTGTTTCTGTCAACAGCAGTTATTGTATTAGTCGGTTGATAAATGCTGGGTTTTTACTGTTTTTGTATTAGATGCGGGATTTTTGTTTCCACAATGTTCAAAGTAATATAGTTTTGATATTTTTTGGTTTAGCTTGCACTCTTTAATGATTATTATACTGTTTAACTGTTCATAATGAGAACAAACAAATAAACATTTTAACAGTTTATCCCCGCATCAATTTAGCAAGTCCAATAAAAAGACATACAGTAAGCTTGATATCTGAACTTGAAGGTTAGAGCTTTACACTAAAATGTGGATAATGTTGTAGTTTACTATTCTTTTGTTCAAAAAAAAAAAATGAAAGTGAAAAAAATGAGAACATCACTGTATGATCGTTTCATACGAGAAAACATACGGATTGACACAGGTTTAGGGAATGATCAACAGTAGTATGTTTTCCTAATAAAAGCATTAGGATTTCTATATATTGTACAAAGTAATATATGCACATGCAGGAGCTAAGGTAACAAATATTGGCGTTTTATATTCTTGAGTTATATCATTTAACATTGACATTCTTTTTAGCAAAATAACTTCAGCCACTATCGGTCGTGTTTACTTTTGGTACATTTATCTTAATCTAATTTAAGTTTAGATATTAGATTTTTACAATATCTAAACCAGAAACTTTAAACTTATTGTTATAGACGCATTCTTTAAAACAAATCTTAGCGTCAATTCTGATTTGACAAAAATCAATATAGGCCTCGTCAGTTTTATCTTTTAAAACTACTTGTCTAAACCTTAATGTAATCTTTGAAGTAAAAATAACCTTTTTGAACTTACAAAAAGATTGGTTTGAAAATCTTGGGTGTTTTGTCAGTAATATATTTTGAGAAAGATATGTCAAATTAGTATTTTTTTTAGAAATAATGTTGTTTCTCATACTTTTATTGTTGAGTCCCACGGAGGGTTTCAATTATGAGACAGGACACGAGCATCATTATACTTATTCTTCAACATCAGATACACTTGGGATGCACAATGTTACCACTGTACTAAAGGTATGTGTTAACAAATGTTGATTCGAATTAATGAAAATATTTTGAAAAAAAATGATATACTGGTGATTTTTTTTAATCATTTTGTTTTTAGTTACACTATATTGATATCTTTTTTTTTTTTCATTAACCTTTTACTAAAATGAGCCAATTAGTATAACGGAAATTGTTTTTTATTTATTTATTTTTACAAATACAGAAGTATTTTTTATTTAATACTTACAAAAATCTAAACATGCATTGCTTTTATAAGGCGATATAAATCATAAAATTTAGTTTTATAACTGTTTATTCATCATGTAAAAAAAAAAATCCGAAAGCATTATAACTGTTTTCTTATTATTTATACTTAACTGGTGGTCTCTTCATAGCATGCTTCCTTCGAATGTTGGGATCATGGGTTCGATCCCAATCCGAGTCAAACCAACAGCTTTTTAATTGGAAGTTGCTTTTTCTTAGCAAAACACGCTGAGTTTAAGAATATGAGCAAAGACTGGTTATCTCGGAGTTAGAATAATGTCAACGAGTAATGTGACATGTCTTCTTGTAACCCGCTACTTTGTAAACGAGATTATATTTATATATCTTTATTACCAAGGTCTATATAAATTATAGGTACACATTTGAATTACATCCACATCAATAATACATTTACACAAACTATGTGATAGAATAGCAGAAGGTGTTGTAGTCATACATAAACATTAGTTTAACATTTCAGTTCTAAGCTTAAAGGATCTAAATATAAATTTACCTAAATTACACAGCTCTTTTACATTGTTTGTACTCATTAGTTTAATAAATTTGTACATCGATGGTGTTTTCCAACGATATGGCTTAATATAAAATGTTCTAAAACCTTGAAAAAATTGACATTTGAGGATGAAATGAAACTCATCCTCTATACCCTTTTTAAGTTGTGGCTACTTAATCTTATTTTCGTTATACATGATTTGTAAACATAAGGAATTGGTTTGCATAACTAAAATTGCAGACAAAAATTACCTAACATATATTCATAATAAGAATATTTTGGAGAAGTATGCAACTGAGCATCAAGTTCTTGTTTTAGACAATTATACAAACGTTGCTTTTTGACAGCCAAATATACACCAGACAAGTCTGGCTGTACCATACATCAACTAAACCTATAGCAAACAGTTCATTCTTTATAGAGTACAACCAGTTACACTTATTATTAGGACATCTCTCTAATTCTCGATACAAGTAATTATAACAGTTTTTCCATATACATTTTGAAGTATTTAGCAATTTCAACCGATATTTGAAAATCTTGCATTTTCTTGTGAAAATAAGAGGCAATCTACCTAGTTCTTGATATATCATAACATTGTTAGTCGACCATTTAACACCAAGTATATTCTTACAATAGTTCATGTGGACTCTCGCTATGACCGGGGCTTTATGTGCACCCCATATTTCGATTGCATAAATAATTGATATAAGTATCAAAAAGCGATAACAAAGTGACATAGTTTAAATAATATATATATGCAATTAACATAATAAGGCTTTACATGCAGATGCAACGCGCTATAAATTGGTAAAGATTTTTAATGGTCTTCGTGCACATTTATCAAGTTTTTGAATTTTTCAGTTCCGAATACGAAAGATCAACGAATCAGACACTGGTATAAAATTCCATCAGTTATCAGTAGACAGTTTTGTTCAACATGCACAGAATGGTGAATGTAAGAATTGCTTTGTGTCTTTTCGTTCTATTTTACAATTTTCTTGGTCTTTGTGTTATCTAAACATTTTTGTGACAGCTACTCATACAATATGTTAAAGTCTAAAAGGAGCTTTGATTGAATTTTTTCAGCGGCTAGTTTTGTTCAACATGCACAGAATGGTGAATGTAAGAATTGTTCTTTTTCTTTTCTTTTTTTTTTTTTTTTTAATAATTTTCTTGGTTGTAGTATTATCTATACATTTTGTGACAGTTGCTCATACAATATATAAAAGTCTGAAATAAGCTTGGTTAATTTTACATCGGCCAAGAAAAGCATTCGAAACTTTCTGACAAAATTACAATGGCATTGAGATATATAAAAAAAAATAATATAAATAAAAAATAAAAAAGATTTTCCTGTTCTTGATCTCAATAAACCCATTGACAATTTTAAGATGTGAAATCAACCTAGGTTTCGATACCTAAATTTTTTATTTATTTTTAATCATAACCAGTTGAATAACAAAAACAAAAACGTTCAACACAAGAAAACACTTACAACTTGACAATATGATAGATAACAAACAAGTACAGGAAATGATTGATAAAGAATACAATATCAAGTATTTAGCCTGCTGATATCGTTCTATGCTTTTACCAAACCTCCATAAATGGGAATGAAAATTGGAAAAAAAACCAACAACAGGAGCATACAAAACGACTTAAGCATTTGGTTGGAATCGTTTCTATAAACTTACATCTTACTTACTTAATCCTCTTCATGTTCTTGAACATATAAGGCATCAACAAGGGACCTCCAACTCGTTCTATCTTTCGCGATTTTCTCTATCTGATTCCAGGTGTAACCATGTCTTTTAATCTTTGCTGCTATATCTATTCTCCGTGTGCCTTTAGGTCTTCCATGCTTTCTTGTCCCTTGTGGTGTCCATGTCAGCACTTTTCTCACATGCCGGTTGTTATCCATTCGCAATATACATGAATATATGTCCAATATATTTCCACTGCCTTCTCCTGATCTCATTTTCTACAGTAATCAAACCCTGTTCTTTCTGATAGTTCACTGTTTTGAAATTTCATTTGGACATCTGATGTTAACAATTCGTCTCAAACAGCGTCCCTTAAATCCTCTAATTCGACTTTCTGATTGTTTAGTTGTTTCTGAACCGTTAAGCAGAACTGATCTAACATTGCTCACATACTCTCCAAACTTAGTCTTTCTAGAAAACTTACATCTAGGCAAAGGTAAAAATAAAGAGGGAGAATATCGCGTTAAACTTTAGCTTCCTGTCAAGGCCATTTCGATGTTTTATGCTCCCACTTTGTTATATGTATTTGTAGAAATCCTTTTTATTTATTCTACCCGAGCATGCACATGCATCAATTGAGAGCCGTGGTGTAGTGGTTAGCGCATTGGACTGCTAACACAAAGGTTCCTGGTTCGATCCCCGTTCCGCGGAGAAAATTTCAGGGACTGAATTTTCGGCTCTCTCTTGACACCATTTGCGAGTATGGTCTTGAGAAACGATGATAGTCCGTCGGAAGGGGACGAAAAATGGCTGACCCGTGTTAAGAGAGAGCAATATATCTTGCACGTAAAAGACACCCTTGTAGATGTCGAAAAATAGCAGGCTGATGCCGCTACAAGGCAGCACTCGTACCCGCAAAGTGGAAAGGGATTAGTATAAGTTGCAATAACTTGTTCCCTTATCCACTATAAATAAATATATTTAAACTAATCAATTGGAATCATGGTTTTATCAATAAAATGAATATGGCAATACTTTGTTACTTATTCCTTCTTTTTTCTTCCTGTCCGTCAAATTATCTCTCTTCGTAGAAAACAAATAATAGTTTGCTTCAACAAAATAGTAATGAATATAAGTATGCCGCTATCTATCTTGCAGATGCTGACAATCCTTTCAAATGGGATCTTACTAAAAGGTATATATTCTAGTATTCTTACATAGATGAAAAATAATGTGGTCTCTCGTTTAACTATGTATATGTTTTATGTTTTGTTTTTTTTTTTTTTTCGTTTATTTTTTTCTTCTTTGACGTGTTCTTTTCTATCAGAGGGTGAATTGTATTTGTGAATCGATTTCTAAAGGTATGACTTAATTTTGCTCGAAGAAATTCTTATTTATTGAAAGTATTTGCAGTGTTTGTTCTTTACGAATATTCCTACATTTCTTTGTTAACTGATAAATTTATATTCTTTAAAAATCGTTCACATTAATTTGCTTATAAAATCGTACAAATTGATTTACTTCTTAAGGGTCCAAAAGATGGATTCGCGTATAAAATCGCACAACTATTTATTAATGAATGTATATCAATTTATTTAGATAAATGAGTTTGAATTTGTTATTTTCAGTTTTTTATTTGAAATGGAACCGGATGGTTTGGTTCATTTCGTTCATTACCACCAAGAAGATAAGACAGAAATGGTCACCTTAAAGAAAGCTTTGGTTGGAACTATGTCAGCTAAATTTCAAGTAAAGATATATTCATAAGAATCGTAGCCCTTGCAATAGCTTAAAAGCTGTTTAATAATACAATACATTGTATGTATCGGATCTTAGACCGTGGCGAGTCTATAAAAATTTGTGGCAATTTGTACGTTTTGAGAACAAAAATATACTGGGGAAATTAAAAGACAAAAATCGCTCACAGAAAAAAAATGTAATTTGAAAAGATACAATGTAGTAACAATTTACCCTATACTTTAAATTATATTATCAAAGCAAATGTGATTTTCTTTTTAAAGCTTAGATATAAAATAAACTCAATTCTTAGACTGAGAATTCGATTTAGCTGACGGTGTGTGTCACCAATTTGTCTTAGCATAAACATTACAATATTTTTTTTTCAGAGAGGCGACAACCAGACATGGCGGTATTCATCAACTGATGGAGATCATGGCGGTAATAATTGCATTTTTTTAAATATGAATATCTTAGCAACCTAAAGGATGCTAATGCCGGCGTCACACATTGGCGTATAGACCGACGTGCACCAGACGTACAGAGAAAAAAAGTCCGTATACGTTAGGTGCACGCAAGAGGAACGCGCGTTGCACAAGTTTGAATTACGTCGAAAAGCAAAGGTATACGCTTGGTGAACGCTATAAATCCAGGAAATTTTTAAGGTTGTATATGCACTCATCATAGATACCATGATTAAAATTGTTTATACGCCAAACACGCGTTTCGTCTACAAAAGACTCATCAGTGACGCTCAAAACAAAACAAGTTAAAAAGGCCAAATAAAGTACGAAGTTGAGGCTAGTAAACACTTAAAAATCTTATAATCCTATGCGGTATTTTGTAAATCTAAATTGAAACTAGAAAACATTAGATGTTATGAAAAAAAGTATAATATGTAAATTCTAACACTGTTTCAGGATACCTTGATCACAAGTATGAAGGGAAAAAGACAACCAACGGATACACTCTGACACGTCATCATACAAGTTCCCAAACTGTCCTGAGAACACATAAAAAGGTAAGCACTAGTTTTGATGCATATACAGCTGATCATGAGTGCTGACAAATATAAGAATATCTTTATGAAACAAATATTTTGGATTTTTCTAAACAATATGCAAGTATATGTAATGGATATCTATCTATCTTTCAAACCAGGACATTGAAGTTCGATAAAATTTTTACAGATCTTTGAATTTATTTAGCAAGAGTTAAGAAATGAAACCTGTCAATCTAAACAAACACGAATACTTTCATGTGTATATAATGAACATACACGATCGTCTTATAAAGTTTAGAAACATTAGTGTCAAGAAATTAATCAAGCTTTCTTCACGAGTCCAGAATGCGTTAATATTTATGAGATAATCTGGGTGTTTTAATGTTATTTGCAAGTATCAATATTTGTTACTCGCCACAAACCTTATCTCAAACACAAATATTTATCAAAGTTATCAGGCTTATAATTTGATACGCCAGACGCGCGTTTCGTCTACATAAGACTCATCAGTGACGCTCAGATCAAACAATAGTTAAAAAGCCTAACAAGTATAAAGTTGAAGAGCATTGAGGACCCAAAATTCCAAAAAGTTGTGCCAAATACAAAAAGTGAAGTATACAATATTGCTTTAATCATCGATACCATTCTTTCATTTGCACAAAAATCCCATTTATTGCAGGTGATGTATATTGACCATTCTGATAATATCAAGGAAATAAAGGCTTTTGATAATATAACTATGAATGGTGATGTTTCAGCCACACAACGCACTCTCGGGTATGTAATATAATATGTAGGAGAAGTGAAGGCTTTTGATAATATTACTATGAATGATGATGTTCCAGCCACACAACGTACTCTCGGGTATGTAATATAATATGTAGGAGAAGTGAAGGCTTTTGATAATATTACTATGAATTATGATGTTCCAGCCACACAACGCACTCTCGGGTATGTAATATAATATGTAGGAGAAGTAAGGGCTTTTGATAATATAACTATGAATGGTGATGCTCCAGCCACACAACGTACTCTCGGGTATGTAATGTAATATGTAGGAGAAGTAAAGGCTTTTGATAATATAACTATGAATGGTGATGCTCCAGCCACACAACGTACTCTCGTGTATGTAATATAATATGTAGGAGAAGTAAAAGCTTTTAATAATATAACCATGGATGGTGATGCTCCAGCTACACAACGTACTCTCGAGTATGTAATATAATATGTAGGAGAAGTAAAAGCTTTTGATAATATAACCATGAATGGTGATGCTCCAGCCACACAACGTACTCTCGGGTATGTAATATAATATGTAGGAGAAGTAAAAGCTTTTGATAATATAACCATGAATGGTGATGCTCCAGCCACACAACGTACTCTAGGGTATGTAATGTAATATGTAGGAGAAGTAAAAGCTTTTGATAATATAACTATGAATGGTGATGCTCCAGCCACACAACGTACTCTCGGGTATGTAATATAATATGTAGGAGAAGTAAGGGCTTTTGATAATATTACTATGAATGGTGATGCTCCAGCCACACAACGTACTCTCGGGTATGTAATGTAATATGTAGGAGAAGTAAAGGCTTTTGATAATATAACCATGAATGGTGATGCTCCAGCCACACAGCGTACTCTCGGGTATGTAATGTAATATGTAGGAGAAGTAAGGGCTTTTGATAATATTACTATGAATGGTGATGCTCCAGCCACACAGCGCACTCTCGGGTATGTAATGTAATATGTAGGAGAAGTGAAGGCTTTTGATAATATAACAATGACTGGTGATGCTCCAGCCACACAACGCACTCTCGGGTATGTAATGTACTATTTGAGAGCCTACTTACGAATTTTGATGTCATTTCGTATTGTAGCGGTAAAAAAATCTGCAGCAACAGCAGCCTGTTTCTGTCCTCCACAGATGATTGGGGCTCCATAGATCAAGTTGAGATAAATGACAGTTACAGTTATGATGAACAGTCTGTTAATCATACTTTCAAACAGTATATGAGCATCGTAAATTGCTAAAGAAGAAACCATAAGCGCAATCAGAACCCTCAAGTCTAAGAAAGATGGACAACATTATGGTATAAAGAAAAAGACAAAAAGACGACAGTCGAAAAAATAGAACACATACGATTAAAAGTGAGCAAGACAAATCCAACCAACAACCATTTATTGTACTAGTGAGCTCGTGTTGAAGTTCTCCGGTTTGTTAGCAAGTTCGTCTCCATTAAGGGCATACATTGTCTAAATATCGCTATTTCATGTCAACTGTGATGATGAAAAACCCGGTGATAAAGCGGTTACAAGTGCATAAGTGTCTCGTCTTACGAAATAGTTATCGCGCGGATATGAATTCCTATGATATGATTATAAATGCTCAATGTAGGGGTGATGCGTGTGAGTTTAACAGATATATATTCTTCGTCTAAAATTAAGCCTTACGTTGTTCGATCTGAAAATTTGTGTTTATAGAAGACTGATCTATTCAAAACGCAATTTTCCTGGGACATCCTTCCGACTTCACTGAATTCCCAAATCCGCAAATTTCCGCAAATTTCCGTGTATATTTCATGTTTTATTTGCAATTCAATTCCATTTAATCATAAAACCGGATGCGGGTGCGCGTAGCTTACGAATGCCAATTTTGATACACGATCCCGAATGCAGTGTCTTGCAGACAGTGCCAATTTTAAACATTTTTTTGTTTAAATCAAAAGTACACGAGACTGAATTGATATGTTTAAACAGAGCACTGAATATCAGATATGGTAGCAATAGTTGGTAAGTAGTAACTCCATCTCCGTGATGACTTCGACGAGAAAACTTATAGATATATCCCAAACCATGATACCATGATGGGTGAATATAAATAGGCAGTGGCTATTTTGACGACTCCGGCAAAATAGACTCCTATTTTGCCGGTCTTATTTTCAGATTTTTAAACCGACTATATGAAATCAATGATATTAATTCAAATAATTTGGATGAAAATTTTTCAAAATTTTAAATCCTAAGTCTGTAAAAGAACTTAAATCTATTTGTATGTATATTGAAGAAGCTCCTGATTTAAGAGATCACCATACTGTTTTATCAGATAATACTCCTTTACTGTATAGTAGTTTGTGCATATAAACATATCTTATATAGGTGATTGTGTGTTTTAAGTAAAATTCTGAAAATTTAGAATAATCATGCTGTATACATGGTATATATGTATGTTATCACTATGAGTTTTAAATGTCATGGTATCCATAGAATTTACGTATGATTTGTTGTTACATGCATCTATATTTCATTTATATGTTGTTTAAATATATTATTGTCTGTATTTGGATCACTCCTCTATTGTGCTCTTTCCAATAAATACTGAATTGAATTGAATATATATAAATCCACCGTATTAAAGATTTGTATTTTCTAACTATGAAAATCCGTGAGCGCATTTACCCTCCCAGTTATCATAAATTATTCGGGTGAATGGTCCCACCTGTTTGTTGCAGGAAATTAGCAGGATATTAGATATACCAATTTTCAAAGGTAGGTAACTTTTTAGGCGCGCCATTTAAAAAAAATTCCAACTTACTTTTGAATTTCTTCTTTTTTTTAATACAGTTCACCTTTGCCAGTCGACAGAGATATAAAAGTCTATTCTTCAGGAGGTAATAATCTTAAAAATATATTTTGCTTACATCTTCAGTTGATAGGGCTGGAAGAACTACCAATTTATAAAACATTTGTAAAAAAAACCACAAACAAATCTCATTCTACGAACAGTCAACATGGTAAAAGAAAAATACAAAAAATACTAAAATAAACTTTTTGAAAAAGATACAATTAACATTGTATTAATTATATTAATAATTGTAATGCATTATGCATGAAATAAAATGAAAAATAAGCTGTGATCGAGTCAGCAACATATAAACTGATAAAGCAGATCTAGACAAAAAAAGTAAAATAATCTTGACTGTCTTATCACACAAAGCCAAGATTACATCATCCTGAATATATTTGCCACTGTATGTTAAGCAATCAACAGTCAATCAATCATCAACCAAATAGTACAAGTTTAATTGGAAATTAGTCCATTCAGCAACTATAGAAAATGTCAAATAGGCACCAATCATTAGCCTATTTAAAGTTATTATGTTGTACACTATTCAAATGTATATAAAAAATGTCTAAAAAAAAATACCTATAAACATGTACTCGTGTTGTAGATTTGAGTCTGATTTAAAGTGCCTTCTAATTCCTTGGTATACATGTAACATGTATGCTCTAATGAAATATATAAATTTGTATTGTAGATTTTCCAGGTATCTCTGCCACAGCTGAAACAAGAGTACACCTAACACTGAAAAGGTCTGTATACAGTAATATTATATGCCTTATTTAGCTTATATAAATTATACATATTGTTACATTATTCATATATACATGTACTTGTCATAGATATAGGAAGATGTGGTATGAGTGCCAATGAGACAACTCTCCATCCAAGTCACAATTATAAAGTAAACCATTATAGGTCAAGGTACGGTCTTCAACACAGAGCCTAGGCTCACACCGAACAACAAGCTATAAAGGGCCCCAAAATTACTAGTGTTACATGATGTAACAAAGAATATCGGTTTTAGATATTCTAAAATAACCGCATAATATGCTTTTGCTATCCGCCGTTTTCTATCTACCTTCAAAATATAGTTTAACATGTGACTATTCCTGAACGAATCAAATTAGTTAAAATATACAAATTAATAAAATTATTTAATATCTACACCTACATGACCTATGCATAATTTGCAATATATTTGGGAATTGGCTGGAAAAATATAATCACTTGATTGGAATATATGGACAAATTATAAACGGATATTGACTAGTTAAAATAATTTATAAATTTATAAATTTGAAAGAAAGATCATCCTTGTGAATATAGTGGTTATGTCTGATTAGAGAATGATTGACTGATTAAAACTAATTCATAATTTTTGCAGGAAAGTTCATTCTAGTGAATTCAGTGATAATGTTAGTGATGGTTTAGTAAGAGACAGTATAGTAGTAACTAAGGTAATATCATTCTCTTTAATCTTTCCTTTCTCCCATTACAAAAAACACTCAATAAAACACCAGGAAAATATATCTTTATGTAGAAGTCATATTTTTCTGAATATTTGCATAAATATCTATATTGTAAAGAATAAGCTACTGACTACAAATTGTGTCAGTTACCATCTGTATTTATAAAATAAAAACTATATGATTTATTTTCGTAAATTCTGTTTACTAACATATTACTAACATGACTAAAGAAATAGTTAAAATTGAATGTTTATGAAATGAAATACATATTTGTCTGTTAGTTTTTTGTAATAATCATATACTATACATACACGATCACAGTGGTGTGGCCATACATGCATGATCACAATGGTGTGACCATACATACATGATCCCAGTGGTGTGACCATACATACACGATCACAGTGGTGTGACCATACATGCATGATCACAGTGGTGTGACCATACATACATGATCCCAGTGGTGTGACCATACATACATGATCCCAGTGGTGTGACCATACATACATGATCCCAGTGGTGTGACCATACATACATGATCCCAGTGGTGTGACCATACATGCATGATCACAGTGGTGTGACCATACATACATGATCCCAGTGGTGTGACCATACATACATGATCACAGTGGTGTGACCATAATGATGTGGCCATAATAACATGATCACAGTGGTGTGACTATACATGCATGATCACAGTGGTATAAGAGTATCTGGCCAACGAAAAGCCTTTTTTCAGAATAAAACTAATGACAACTCTAGAGTAACATCGCATGACCTAAACCTATCCATTTTCTATAATTCTTAATAAACTCTTAATCTAAATAATTCTCTGTTATATAAACTTGTTTTATAGAAACCTTCAAAACCAACAACTTTAAAGGAGACGGGAGTATTAATCAAGGATTTAATAACATGTGTGCAGAGACATGAAAATAAATGTAGGTATACTTGTGATAGGGAAAATAATATTAGTCGTTTAGTGTCGTAATTTTGATTTAGAACACCTGAGTCACATATACAGTCAACTCTCATTATCTTTAAGTCAGCCGGACCATAGAAATATAAGAGTTAACTGTATAGTCAAACCTTGTAGTGTTGAAAACTAAGATAAATCAAGATATTGTGTCTGTCCCTGCAGAATTCCTGTTTGTTCAAGACAATTCTACCACTAATGAGTTGAACTCTGTTGATTTTTAAATCTTGGTAACTTGTACATAAGTTAGGAACAATCTGTCCTGTCTGTTCAAGTTTAAAATCAGGAGGAAAAGAATACTTCTTGAAATTATATAATTTAACTGTACAGGAAAATGTGTTTTCTTAATCAATTCTCTTTCTTCCTGTTTTTTGTATAACAAAGTGTCAAATGTTAAAATTATTGTTTGTTAAAGCCAATGCTGTTTGTCCACACTTAACTTTATAGTTTACAGGTATGAGAAGATGTGGTATGATTGCCAATGTGACAACTCTCCATCCAAGTCACAATTTGTAAAAGCAAAGCCATTAAAGGTCAAAGTACGGTCTTCAACACGGAGCCTTGGCTCACACCAAACAGCAAGCTATAAAGGGCCCCAAAAATGACTAGTGTAAAACCATTCAAACGGGGAAACCAACGGTCTAATATATGTAAAAATCGAGAAACGAGAAACACATATGAACCACATCAACAAACACCAACTACTGAACATCAGTTTCCTGACTTAGAACAGGTGTAACTGTAAACAAATGCAACGGGTTTAAACGTTTTCAAAGGTACCAACCTTCACCCTTACCTAAAACGATAGTGTAACATCACAACATAGAAAGACACACTATAAAATATCAATCGAAATGATATACAGACCAATATAATTTGATTTTGTCTTATTTTTTTGCAGATGCACCCAACAGAACACATTGTGTCAGAAACCTCACACGGGAGGTCAGTAAGCTGGACCAGGAGAGTTTTCTACAACTGTCTCACTCAGCCTTGAATAAAACATGCAGAATCTCAGATATCAAATGTCTGGAGGAGAGATATCTCATGATAGATGTGATATCTCAGATGAGATCCAATGTATCACAACAAATTCTTGTAGACTATGTCTTGGAGAGGAATACCAGTGTAGAAGAAGTCAGGAGATGTCTGATTCACAGTATAGCTACCAAGCAACCTACAACTGTGAGTAATGATTATAACCACAATATAACATTTAATTGAAAGGTGATATAGTTAAAATGTCAATGATACAGGGAATCAACATTATATATAAATAAGAAGATGTTGTGTGATTGCCAATAAGACAACTATCGACAAAAGACCAAATGACACAGAAATTAACAACTATAGGTCACTGTATGGCCTTCAACAATGAGAAAAGCCCATACCGCATAGTCAGCTAAAAAGACCCCGAAATGACAAATGTAAAACATTTCAAATGAGAAAACTAATGGTCTAATTTATGTAAAAAAAAATGAACGAAAACAAATATGTAACACAGCAACAAACAACAACAACTGAATTACAGGCTCCTGACTTGGGACAGGCACATACATACAGAATGTGGAGGGGTTAGACATGTTAGCCGGATCTCAACACTCCCCTAACCTGGGACAGTGGTTATAGTTAACCAGAGGTGACATCTAGAATGTGATTAACAGTTTTTAGCAATTGTCAACTTAAAGTGCTTGTGCCAAATATATAATGTGGTATTTTTCTTTGCAGAATCTTGTAAAAGCTGTTGAACATTTATGCCTTGGAAAGAATCACTCATTTCATGGTAATGCATTAAATTGTGATCAAGAAACATGTATATCAAGATATATAGCAAAGGTTTAATTTGTTGTTCAACCAAACAGCTTTGCCAAATAAAATACATTGTTTATTACAAAAATACAATTTTTAATAGCCAGAATTTATTTGGGAAATATTTCAGTCTTTGAAGTAAAGTAGCAGATTGTTTGAAAATAAATTTCAAGATATAGACTAAGACTCTGTGTTGAAGACCGTACTTTGACCTATAATGGTTTACTTTTATAAATTGTAACTTAGATGGAGAGTTGTCTCATTGGCACTCATACCACATCTTCTTATATCTAAGGCAGTTTGTTTGCCCGTAATTGTTAACATTTACTTCATTTGAATTTAGGTGGATTGTCTCATTGGTAATCATATCAAATCCTTATTTTAATAAGAGTTTTTTTTTCAGTAACTTTATTTTTCCAAAAGTTTAAAATATGTTAAAAATGAAGTTCAGGCAAAACATTGTATAGTCTGTATATAAAGGTCATCCTCAGGCAAAGGGTCAAGAGATAACTGGTCTTATTAGATTTGTGGTCTTTGACCAAAAAAAAACCACTTGTGACAAACAAGATAGAAGAGCTACGCTTTTATTCTCTAATTTGAACAGGTAATAAAGATATGACCTTGACACAGAAGAGAGCTTGTCTTACCCTAGGAGCTCTTGCTAAGAACCTCAAAGACATTGAAAATGACACAGAAGCTCAAAGAATTGTAGAAAAGTTTGAGACATGGCTAGGAATACATAATGAAGGTATTGATAAAATTACACTATTATTATTATGTATTATTATCCAGTCCTATGATATCCACTTGGATATATATAGATATATCAGTGATATTTGATATTCTTGATATAGTATGACATCCTTCAATTACAACTTTTTTTAGTGAGTTGTAAATAAGCCATAAGGTTTATCGTTTTGTTTCTCATTTTTCATGCTTTGGTGTTTTTTGCTGACTCGGTTTTCTCATTGTTAAAGTTTTTCCTGTACCCTATAGCTATAATTGTTAATAACAACTTAATTTTTAGATATTTTAAATTTTAGGAATATGAAATACCCTGGAAAGTTGCTGTTATATTTTGGGGCATGTCTTATAAACTTAAATGTTTAATGTTTTATTTATCTAATTTTGCTTTGAATTAAAAATACTTCAGAGGAGTTTAAAGAGATAGTGAAACCAAGAGAAAGACGATCCATTGGTAGAAAGTACCATGACAGAGACAACCATGTAGCTCTGAAGAGATCACTGATACATGTTCTGGGGAATGCTGGCCATCCTAGATCTCTACAGCATATCACATCTTATATGGAGCTGAATAAAGCCAACCCTGAGTTAAGGAGGGCTGCTACCCAGGCATTGAGACAATTTACCTGTAATGAGGTAATATTACAAGGTTATACATATGACAATCAAATCCAACCCTGAATTAAGAAAGGCTGCTACTCAGTCATTGAGACATTTTACTTGTAATGAGGTAATATTACAAGGTTATTAATATGACAATAAAAGCCAACCCTGAGTTAAGGAGGGCTGCTACTCAGTCATTGAGACATTTTACTTGTAATGAGGTAATATTACTGAGTTAAGGAGGGCTGCTACCCAGGCATTGAGACAATTTACCTGTAATGAGGTAATATTACTGAGTTAAGGAGGGCTGCTACTCAGGCATTGAGACAATTTACCTGTAATGAGGTAATATTACAAGGTTATTAATATGACAATGAAAGCCAACCCTGAGTTAAGGAGGGCTGCTACCCAGGCATTGAGACATTTTTCCTGTAATGAGGTAATATTACTGACCATATGCTGAATGAAAAGATTGAGGCATAGATTCAATATGATAGCTAGGCAAGAAATACTATGAGACTTTCACATGAATATTATCAAATAGTGACATTTCAATTTTATTCAAATTTGATGAGATCAATTAAAAGTAACGAAAGTCTGATTGATTGAATATTCTTTTTTTACAGCTTTTTCTCACTGTTTTTTGTTGTTAGAGAAGTAAGAATATACGGTGGTAGTGAACAGTACTTTACAAAGTTACATATTTGGAAAAGATTTGTTTTCAAAAACAATATATATTGTCTTTATGCAAATTTAATGTGTGGAGGATTTATCTCCCTTATCTCTAAATATCATATTAAAATGGAAATAATGTTTCTATGCTGGTTCTTTTCATTTGCAGTTGAATTCAAAGCTTAGAGTATACATAAATGTAAAATAACCCAACAACTAAAAGAAAATAGATTCAGAAGACATTTAGAGGTCAACATTCTGTCTTCAACAATAGACAAAAATCATTTTATAAAAATATTAAAATTTAATTGTGACAACAAAAGACTTCCTGCTTATATCCTGCTCCCTAAATAAATACGTGAATAAGAAATGAATTAAAAAATAAAGTTCAGATTGCTGCACATCAACTCAGATATTTACCAACACAATGCTTATACATGAATTTTGTTGATGATGAAAGTTGTTATGCCAGAAAATCGCCTTTTAATTGTAGCCAACAAAAGACACAAATCAATAATAAAATTTAACAAGATTTATTATACACAAGTTTACAAGAAGTATTAAATAAAAAGAAATGTTAACTTAACTGTCAAAATATATGTCCAATCTTTTATCTTTTCTTTATCCGGAAATCTTCTCGGAATCCACAGAGTATTATATCCAATTGGTCACAATCTAGTATGATGTAGTTTGTAAATAAAAGTGTCAATCCAACTGCTGAGAATGTTGATGTCTATCGATGTCTAAGTCTATCTACATGTCTATGTCTAAATCTCTATATTCAACTAACTTTTGGGTCTGCATTTAAATACTCAAACGGAAATTTCTAGACAACGCTAGAAATATAAATTACGCATCTTTTGTTATGATCATTCTAGAAACGTTATGTAAGTGAAATAGAAAGTTCTAATCATTCCATTAGTACCAATGATTGTTCCAGTGATTTCTAAACTGCATAGTTGTAACACAATGTATTTTATTTTGTACACAATGTAAACATGTATAATAGGCCACACAAAACAAATTAGGCCAACTAAATAGATATGATAGTTACAATTTCATAACACCTCCCCTTAAAAAGTTCGAGTGTAACAAAAACTTTTCATGAATAATATGAACAAAAATACATAGTAATATATAGTAAGTATTTTCAAAAGTACACAGTATATACACAGTGTTTTAATAAGTTCTAGATAAAGCATCTGCTATTACATTATCTTTACCTTTAATATGTTTTACAATAACATCATATTCCTGTAACAATAAACTCCACCTAGTCAATCTCTGGTTCTTGTTTCTCATTTTATGTATGAAGGTGAGAGGATTATGATCAGTATAAACAAGAATAGGATGCACAGTGGGATTTAAATATACATCAAAATGTTGAAGTGCAGACAACAGTGCAAAACACTCTTTTCAATAGTTGAATAATTTTTCTGATGTTTATCTAATTTCTTAGAAAAATATGATATAGGTTTCTCAACATTATCATCTGTCTCTTGATATAAAACAGCTCCAACTCCTACATCGCTTGCATCAACGGCAAGTTTAAATTGTTTTCAAAGTCTGGAGTGATCAGAACTGGACTATTAATTAAAAGTGATTTGCTATTTTCAAAAGCGTTTTGACAATTTTCACTCCAGATGAATTTAGAATCTTTCCTTAAAAGATGAGTCAATGGTTGAACAACAGTAGCAAAATTTGAACAGAATTTTCTGTAAAATCCAATCATGCCTAAATATCTCATAAGTTGTTTTTTATTTGTAGGAGGAGGAAATTTAGTAATTGCATCCACTTTAGCCGTAATAGGTTTCACTTGACCTTGGCCAACTGTATGCCCTAAATAATCAACAGTGGCCTGGCAAAATTCACTTTACCAAGATTAACAGTCAAATTTGATTGTGACAATCTATCAAAAGTATCATATAAATGTGTTAAATGCTCTTCCCAGCTATCACTACATACAATAAGATCATCAATATAAGCATAACAACAGTCTAAATCTTTTATAACATTATTGATCATTCTTTGAAATGTAGCTGGAGCACTTTTCATGCCAAACGGCATTACAGTATATTGAAATAAGCCATCTGGTGTGACAAAAGCTGATATTTCTCGAGCTCTCTGTGGGACTTGCCAGTAACCTTTCAATAAATCAAATTTGCTCACAAATTTTGCTTTTCCAATGTTATCAATACAGTCGTCTATCCTTGGAATCGGATAGGAATCAGATTTTGAAACAGAATTTACTTTTCTGAAATCAGTTACAAAATGAAAGGTTTTATCTGGTTTGGGCACAAGGAGACAAGGAGAGCTCCATTCGCTGTTACTCGGCTCAATAATATCATTGTCAAGCATATATTTAATTTCTTGTCTCATATATTCAAGTTTGAGTGGATTGAGCCGGTAAGGATGTTGCTTAATTGGAGAAGCATCACGTACATCAACATCATGACAAACAGCAGTGGTTTTGTTTGGTACATCTGCAAAAAGATTTTAAAAAGAAAATACCACAGCTTTAATTTTTCTCTACGATCAAAAGACAGATGTGCAAGTTTTGAATCTAAATTTGACAAAATTTCTGAATTTTTCAATCTTACTGTCTCTTCCATAGTTTTAGAACTCAAAGGTGGTTCAGTTATATCTGATTTGTCATGATTGTTCTCCAATTTAACCATGGCTTAAGTGGCAACTGGTTTACTCTCACCTTCAATAGTACGCTCAAAATATGGTTTTAACATATTAATGTGACACACTCTATTTTGTTTACGCCGACCTGGTGTTTTTACAATATTATTCAAATCATTGATTTTACTCTCTATGGTATAAGGACCACAATATTTAGCTTGTAATGGATGTCCAGGGACTGGTAAAAATACAAGTACCTTATCACCAGGCTCAAAAATCTGTCCCTGGCATCTTTATCATACCATATTTTCATCATATTCTGAACAGTTTTAAATTGTTCTGAGCAATTTGACAAGCAGTATACAATTTTTCTTTAAATCTAGATACATAGTCTAGAAGATTCAAGTCAGTGTGTTCAGTAAGCCACTTTTCCTTTATCAATTTTAAAGGTTCCTTACAGTATGACCAAATACCAACTCAAAGGGACTAAAACCAAGGATTCTTGAACAGCCTCTCGGACTGCAAAAGTAAAAAGTGAACACCATCATCCCAATCCCTGTCAAATTGAAGACAAAAGTTCTGATCATGTTCTTCAATGTTTGATGAAAACGTTTGAAGGCACCTTGAGATTCTGGATGATAAGCACTTGACCTATACTGAGCAATCCCTAACTGGTACACGACTTGCTGAAATAAACCTGACATGAAATTTGAACCCTGGTCAGACTGTATAGACTTTGGAAGTCCTACTAGCGTGAAAAATTTGATCAGAGCTTTGACAATACTAGGTGTCTTGATATTCCTTAACGGAATAGCCTCAGGAGTGGAGGTACACATGATTGTCAATAATCGCATTTCGGTCTTGGTCTTCGGTAAGGTCCAACGCAATCAATGAGTACTCTGCTGAAAGGTTCTTCAAAGGCTGGAATAGGCAGAAGTGGTGCTGGTGGTATTTTCTGGTTAGGCTTACGAACAACCTGGCATATATGGCATGATTTGCAGTATTCTGCGACATCACTTCTTAGTCTTGGCCAGTAGAAATGCTGTAAGATCTTAAGACAAGTCTTCCTTATACCTAAGTGTCCAGCCAAGGGGTTGTCATGGGCAAGACCAATATTGTCTTGCCTATAGACTTTAGGCACCACCACTTGGTATACCACTCTCCATTCCTCATCTGGGGTAGCATCAGGGGCCTCCACTTCCTCATTAAAATGCCATCTTGATGGTAATAGCATTCGCCACTTTGTCTGCTTCATCCTGTGGTTGAGCCCTCATGCTGAGCTGAAGAACCTCAGGGTCTTTATTTTGCTCTTCGACAAATTTCCTTAGGTCTAATGAATGACTGTTTACGTCTGGCCATGGCATAATTACATTCTTGCTAATACTAGGTGGTCTTATTACGGCCTTCTCTGAGCTACTGGGACCTTCAATGTCGGCTAGAAAGGTGTCAGAAAGGTCCATGTAATCAAACTGGTCTTCTTGCAAATCCTCATTTTGTTGTTTTCTAGCCATCTTCCTAGTAACGACACAAGCTGGATACAGTTCAGCATCATCTTCAGGTGATTTAACATCCACCACCGGTTCACTGGTAACAATTGGTTCAGCAACCACTTTGTTCCTAGCTAGATCATTTCCTAGCAATAATGAAACACCCTCAACAGGGAGATTAGGACGAACACCCACAACAACTGGTCCAGTAATCAAATCTGACTTCAGATAAATACGATGGAGGAACATCTATACAACCTAACTACACACCTTGTAACAAAGCGGAGGCACCAACAGAAGTCTCCTCGGACAAAGGCAACACACCTTCTAACAATAAAGACTGAGAAGCTCCAGTGTCCCGTAAAATCTTAATAGGCTGAGGAGTAGTATTATCAACAATAGAAACAAACCCATCAGACATAAAGGGTTTATAATCCTCCATGTAATCACAAAACTGGACTTAAAAGCCTGACTGCAGGACATTCCAACGTATTGGTAACACGGGTGTCGTACAAGCACTGGTCTTTGGCTTATTATCTCTTTCATTCTTCTTCTGGAGTCTAAAACAATCAGCCATCAGGTGACCATTCTTTTACAATAAGCACAAGTCAGTGACTTCTTCTCAAAAGTATCAAATTTTGGACTAGACATATTATAACTAGACTGACTCTTATTCTGTGCAACAGGCTTACTATCAGTACGCTCAGTGCTTTGATTCTTGTAATTTCCACTCAAGTATTAAAATTTTGACCTTTGAAACTTCTCTTATGTGAAAGGGTATAATTATCGGAAATAACAGCTGCATCTTGTAATGTCTCAACAGTTTTGTCATCTAAATGTGTTTTAAGTCTAAATGAACACACTGCTTGAACTCTTCTAATAACATCAATTGTCTTAAATTATCAAAATTTTTATCTATTTTCTTTGACGTAAGCCATTTATCAAATAGATCTTCTTTTCCCTAGCAAATTCAACATAGGTTAGTGAATCAAACTTTTATAAGACCTAAATTTCTGTCTATATGCTTCTGGCACTAGCTCATAAGCTTTTAAAACTTCCTTTTTAACCTTGTCATAATCAGAACTATTTTCTGATGAAAGTGCTGAGTAAATTTCAGCGGCCTTGCCCTCAAAAACACTTTGCAGCATTGTAGTCCAAAAGGCTTGACCATTTCAAATTTTGAGCACTTTTCTCAAACTGTGGAAAAAATTTGTCAACTGTTTTTCACAAAATTTTGGAACCAAACGTATATTTTTTGCTGCATCAAAATTAAAATGTTCTGATTTTGATTGGAATTTAGTGTTGCTTTCTTCTTTTGCCATTTCAATTTTCATTTTCTCAATCTCTACCCTTTCCCTCATTTCAAGTTCTGCCTGTTTTAACTTCAATTCATCTTGTTTTAATTTAAATTCATCTTCTTTTCTTTTTCTCCATTTCTAACCTTTTTCTTTTCTTTTTCTCCATCTCTAACTTTTCCTTCATTTCAAGTTCTGCCTGTCTTTCTTCTTTTCTAATTGTTTTAATTTAAGTTCGTGTTCTAATTCCAGCTGTTTTAATTTGAAAGCATCAACATTTTCTACCTTGAGTTCAAGAGCCTCTTCACCAAAATTTCTGAGTCAACTAATTTATCTATTACCAAATTTTTTATAATTTGTTTTCTCATAGATACTCTAAAGTCTAATTTCAGATGTTTAGCAAGCAACACTAATTCCTCTTTCTTTAAATTATCAAACCCTTCCAGGTCTGGTGTTTTCATAATTTACCGCATCAAATGCCATATTATAGAATTTTGTTGTTCTAATAAAATACTGAAAAAATTTTAATAAGATATTAACGTTATCCCGGACTTGAGCCCCCAATTTCTGTTATGCCAGAAAATCGCCTTTTAATTGTAGCCAACAAAAGACACAAATCAATAATAAAATTTAACAAGATTTATTATACACAAGTTTACAAGAAGTATTACATAAAAAGAAATGTTAACTTAACTGTCAAAATATATGTCCAATCTTTTATCCAGGGACCGCTGGGCGTCGCCAATATCGCAATTTGCGATTTTTATTTCATTTGGCGACAAAATACGGTTGCTGGCGATATTTCTGGCGCCAACATTTTCCTACGTCAAAATTTTCATTTCTTGACTGTAACAGTAACAATATCGATCTTCATTTAAATTGGTAAAGTTAAAAATAAATTGTACGAAATTTTACCTGGCGACAAGTTTATGACTTTTTACGACCCCAAGCTAATCAACGGTTACAACAGAAGTCATAATCTGTTGTTACAGGTAATCCATTTATCGGATGGGTCATTAATGATCATCAACATTAATTCATTCAAATAGAATCGGTCAGTCGGCATTTGTCTTTTCATTTGAAGAAATTTTCATACGACAACACAATTTGCAATGTTTACCGTAGTTTCATGAAGAAAGCGTTATTGACAGAAAGTCGATAACCATAATTAACTTGTTAAAACATCGTTTTACTTGTTTTCCGTAAAAATAGCAAATTCAGGCGTACTTTGTCTTTGCCTGCCCTCATATTTGTTACGAAAATAACAAAACCGGCCGCCACTGTTGATCATATTTACTTCTACTGCGTACTGTGTATAATCCTCCGAAGAAGGAGCACACCCGAATAAAGAAAGATAACTCAATTTTATTTTTTCCTAGTATTGAGATACCTACTCAAGATATGTCTACATACTTCTGACTTAAGAATTTATATGTTTAGGAGGTCTTGTGAGTTATGGGCAAAGTTAAGAGGGTCTTGGTAGCAGGATGGGTAGGGTGCTTTGGTCATAATTTTCTGTATTCTTTATTTTAATACGATTTTCACTATTCTGTAAATCTAAACACCCATTATTCTATTTTCTTCATTCAATTACCCATTTTTTCTTTCTTTATTTTCTAATTTAAAACATTTTTCTATTCTGAAGCATATACAGACCATAAGCTAATGTATAAGGACAATAGTCATTATATAAGTCCCATTAGTCACTATTTGGAGACATAAACATTCAAATAAAACATACAATATGCTGTTTTGTGGAAAAAACAGTTGCTTTGTTTTAATCTTTATTTTTATATTTTAATTCTTATACATGTATATGAAATACTGACTAAAAGTACACATGTTTTTTTCATGTATATAAACCCTATGCAATAACTACCTTAGTGTAACATGTTAAATGATGTACAGTGCAGGCTGAGTGCATAAGAAATTTAAATTGAACATAGTTTCAATTTTGGTAGAAGACTCTAGCTGGCTCTAAAGTTGGCTCCAAGTTTTAAAACTGGCGACAAAATATAGCAGCTGGCGATTTTTGGCTCAACTTTTTGGAGCCAGAGCAGCCCTGAAAGAATCTTTTCTTTATCCGAAATCTTCTCGGAATCCATAGAATATTATATCCAATTGGTCACAATCTAGTATGATGTAGTTTGTAAATAAAAGTGTCAATCCAACTGCTGAGAATGTTGATGTCTATAGATGTCTAAGTCTATCTACATGTCTATGTCTAAATCTCTATATTCAAGTAACTTTTGGGTCTGCATTTAAATACTCAAGCGGAAATTTCTAGACAACGCTAGAAATATAAATTACGCATCTTTTGTTATGATCATTCTAGAAACGTTATGTAAGTGAAATAGAAAGTTCTAATCATTCCATTAGTACCAATGATTGTTCCAGTGATTTCTAAACTGCATAGTTGTAACACAATGTATTTTATTTTGTACGCAATGTAAACATGTATAATAGGCCACACAAAACAAATTGGGCCAACTAAATAGATATGATAGTTACAATATCATAACAAAGTAATAAGATGTGGTATGATTACCAATGAGACAAATCTACACCTGAGACCATATAACATAGATGTTAAAAACTATAAGTCACCTGAGGACCTTCAAAAATGAGCAAAAACCCATACCCTATAATATGTAATTCTTCTTTTTTATTCATGTCAATTTTAATCCTCTAGGTGAAGACAAATAAATTACAATTGAATGTATATATTTCAGAGTGCTGCTCATCTATTGAGATCTACATTATTTGACTCTGAAGATGTTGTAAGAAATAGTGCCTATGAGATTTATGTGGAACACCCTGAAAGTAAACAGCTGACTAAAGAGCAAGAAGATGCTGTGTTGGCGTAAGTTTCAGAGATTTTTGTGTTGTCCATATCACTGAACTGGTAAACATTATTAGCTCACCAGGGCCCAAAGGGCCCCATTTGAGCTTATGCCATCACTTGGCGTCGGTCGTCTGTCGTCGTCGTCGTCGTAAACTATTTAAAAATCTTCTCCTCTGAAACTACTGGGCCAAATACCTTCAAACTTTAAATAAATGTTCCTTAGGGTATCTAGTTTATAACTTATATAAGAAGTTTTGATCCATCGACAAACATGGCCGCCATGGCTAAAAATAGAACATAGGGGTCAAATGCAGTTTTTGGCTTATATCTCAAAAACTAAAGCTTTTAGAGCAAATCTGAAATGAGGTTAAATTGTTCAATTGGTCAAGATTTATCAGCCCTGAAATTTTCAGACAAATCGAACAACCCATTGTTGGGTTGCTGCCACTAAATTGGTAGTTTTAAGGAAATTTTGCAGTTTTTTGTTATTATCTTGAATATTATTATAGATAGATATAAATTGTAAACAGCAAAAATGTTCAGCAAAGTAAGATCTACAAAAAAGTTAATATGACCAAAATTGTCAATTGACCCCTTAAGGAGTTATTGCCCTTTAAAGACAATT